>PVJS01016589.1:0-37300 GCA_004027185.1 Glis glis | reverse complement strand
CTCCAAGCTACACCCCTAGCCCTATTTTATTTTTATTTTGAAACAGGGTCTCACTAGGTTGATGAGAGTCTCAGTACTTGCTGAGGTTGGTCGCAAACTTGCCATTCTCCTGTATCAGCCTCTCAAGTACTGGGATTACAAGCATGCACCACCACGCCTGGCTCTCGGGGTTATTTTTTTAATTATTATTTTTGTATACAATGTGGAATGGTTAAGTCAAGCTAATTAACAGGTCAAAAAAAAGGTTCATTTTTTTTACCAAACAGAAGTTTTGAGATGAAGAATCAGAGTATGTAGACAATTCCCTCTAATAATTAAAAAACGAAACCAGTTTAGAGGATGAAAATAATTATAAAATAAAAAGTATGTATAAATATATATATATATATGAATACACAAACACTGAGAAAAAGATATTAAAAGGAATTATATCAAAATGTAAAGTGAGATTATCTTTGGTATTATTGAGTTGCAAGAGACTTTTACTTTCTTCTTTATGCTTTCTGAATTTTCTGAAATTTTTACAACCCATGTTTTTCTGATGTGGTAAATAGTTATTTAAAATGTAAAAAAAAAATCGGAAGCTGTAATGGTTTGGATTTATAATGTTCCCTGGGACCTTGTGGAGAATAGGCAGTCATGTTGGAGGAGGGGTTTGGCTATTGAGGGGGCCCCCGAGGGCGTGGCCTTGGGATTATATAAGGTCCCTTATCCCCTTGCTCTCTCTTGCTTCCAGCCTCCATGATGTGTGAGCAGAGCCCTTGCTCTTTCCCTCTCTCCCTTTCCCACCGCCATCCCTGAGCTCCACAGACCTGGCCTAACATGGACTGAAATTCCGAACACTCCAAAACTGTGAGCAGATAAATTTTCCTTCCTCTAAGTCGTGGGTGGTCGGTCAAGGCTCACTGGATCACAGAAGTGAGACTGTTGACTACAACAGAAGCACTGAACACCATAAATATGCTTTTATTACCAGTCCCACAATTTTATGTTTCACCAAAACAGAACTTTTTCCACATAATCTAAATTAAAAATAAAAAACTACTACACTCTACTAGCAGAGCATTTATCTACGATAATATTAAAAACTAATAAAAAATCCCACATAGTAAGTGAGAATATTCCTTTTATTGTGCCTAAGAATAATTCTAATTTCCATAAGAAGAAAAGGTGACTTAGTAAAAATGAGCAAAGCCAGAGGTGTCCAAAGGTGTCCTCTGAGCAGCACTTGAAACTCTCCGCTCCTTCACCTTTCGCTCCATACCTTCACACCACACACTCTACCAAGGACAGGTCAAAGGACCTGGAATGATATTTGTGTCTAAGTTAGCTGAGATTCGTTTAACCGCTGATATTTACAGAGTTCTCTAAGGTTTTCCCCTAGATTAACCTGAGGATATTCAAGCAATAGGACAAGTACTGAGCTGAAGTTGGAGTTGACTTTCCTGCTCCGAAGGGCTCAGTCAGCCAAGGCAAGCTCTCTGAGGACTCAGTTTACTCATTTGGAAAAGAGGCATTATTGGATATAAAGCATCCAGCACAGAACCTCAAGAACCAATGACCATTCGTTTTTGTCCTTTCTACCACCCCACCAAAACACACTTGAGAGGAGATGAGCACGTGCTTTACCCTATCAGCTTTGGAACCATTTCTTCACATCTAAATGTACTCGGGAACTCTTTTTGTCAGGCAGAGAAATGCGCCCCTGCCCTGGTCAGGAAGCAGGTCTAGTGACTGATAAAGAAGAGAAGAAAGTAGAGAAGGCGCACAAAGAAGTAACATGATAAACTGAAAGAGGGAACTGGGGGACTGGGGGACTGGGTCCTCGATGAGGGCAGAGCTGGTGCGGTGGGGACGGGACTGAAAGCTATGGGAGATGTGGTTGTGGCCAGAGAGTAGATGATTGACAGTCACATATGATGATTTACCAGGGATAAACTTGTATCTGTGACTAAAAATAAGATCTGGGAAACCTGCTTATTTTCACTAACAATTAAGTTCTTTATGTCCAGATATATTTGAAATAACATTGGCATTACTCTTGGCTTCATTCCCAATTGTGCTGGTGGCCCTTTCAAGTTAGACTCTCAAAGTTATTTCATTAATACTTAGCATTCAAAGGCCCTGAGACAGAATAGGCAAGGTATAAATGTTTGCACAATTAATATAGAAATAAAGGATATGGATATGTTACTAAAGATGATTTTTCCTTGCCTATGGCCAACATATTTCAATTATCAACATATTTCAATTATCAACATATTTCAATTATCAAGGTCACATATTTCAAGAACAAAAGGTTGTAAGTACCAACATTAGAATTCCACTGGAATACAATTATTATTGTCAACTAAAAATTAAATTAAATTCTTTAAAATTTAACTGAATCACTACTAGTACTTTGTAAGTTGTGTAGCAGTTTGGGATTTAAGATCCTAATCTACCAATAATATGTTAAGCACTTATTTTAAATAAATTACAAATCAGATGCCTTCCAAAAGCCTAGCTACAATGTGAAAGAGACCAGGATGACTACATTCACCTGATGTGATAACTATCAAAATTAATCCCAAGAACTGGCCAGGGATAGTACTAGCAATAGAACTCAGCTACAAGTCAACTTCAGGAGCTCTATGCAGTAGCGAAAAAAGAAAAAGAAAAAAATATATATATGTATATATATATATAAATACATATATATACATAAATACACACACACACACACACACACACACACACACACACACATTCTTCCAATAGATTTTTTGGAGCAATTTATTTCAACTCAGAAAGGAATGAAAGGAGAGCTTTATAAATTAGCCAGAGGTGCCATCTATTTCTTCAAACACAAGGATTTCTCCCTTCCCCATAAAAGTTTTTATTTACAGCTCTAACTGACTCATCGTGTTGAGTTCTTAACATGCAGGTGGCTCAGCAAAAATGGTCATAACCAGAGGCATCAATCCAGATCATTAGATTTCCTTCCCCTGGTCAGTTTGTGCCACACATTTCATGCTACAAAAGCTACATTTCATCTTTTTTTTTCCAAATCAGTTGCAAAATTTTCCTTACTTACATTTCAGCTCTCCTAGCGGAAGGGAATGAAGAAGTAGTGGCTCCTCCCCTCCTCGGGGTTTCTCCAGAGCGCTCACTGACGATGGAAGGTTGATCCTCAGCAAAAATAAATGCTTCAGGCTGTTTGTCTTGTGTAGTCCCTTTCCATTAACTTGCTCCCCGTCAAATGCTACCACTGGGCTAGTCGGTGACAGATTATTCATAATGCGACAATTTTTCCATACCCTATCCTCAGCCTGAGTCCTAGACAGCTCTGTAAAGGGATGAAGCATCTCTCCTTCCTGTTATTCAGGCCAAAGAACTGGTGACCCCAGAGCTCATGAAATATAGAACCAACATACAATGTATAGAAAACAAAACTGTCCTCTATAAAAACATGGAACAGGCATTCATCCTGCAGTTTGGACCATCTATGATTTCCTAATTATAGAACCCAAAACCTCCTGGGCCCAGAAAATCTCCTTGCGAAAGTCTGGTATGCACCACCGAGGTAGAGTTCCATAAATCACCAAGAAGAGTCCCTGTGGGATTTCTCTAAAAAGTGATAAAAACACGGGCCCTTCACTGACGCCCTATTCAAAGCATCCATGTTTATTCCCTTAGAATCTCAGAACCTTCATGCCAAAGCCTTTGTCTTTTTTCTTGTGGTACTGGGGATTGAACCCAGGGGCATTCTACCTCTGAGATACATACATCCCCAGCCCTTTTTATTTTGAAACAGGCTCTCCCTAAGTTACCACGCACTGGCCTCCAACCTGCAATTCTCCTATCTCAGACTTGTAAGTACTGGGATTACAGGAATGTGCCACCCAGCAGCCTCTGTCTGTCTGTCTGTCTTTTTTTTTTCTTTTTTTGGTGGTGGTGGTACTGGGGTTTGAACACAGGGGCATTCTACCTCCAAGCTATACCCCCAGCCCTTGTTTTTATGTTTTTGTTTTGAAACAGGGTCTTGCTAGGTTACTGAGTGTCTCAGTAAGTTGTTGAGGCTGGTCTCGAACATGAGCCCCTCCTGTCTCAGCCTCCCAAGTACTGGGATTACAGGCATGTGGCACCACGCCCAGCTGTCTTTTTTGATTATTACTTTATACATTATCACAACCTTGTGTCCAACCTTCTATAAAGCTATGACCCCTGAAAGCTTCATTCTGCTTCTATCAACTTCTCTTTAGGAAAGAGAAGCTAGTTCCTAAGTCTTTTACTTAAAAGTCCTTGGGGACCGGGCATGGTCACACTTGCTTGTCATCCCAGTACCTGGGAGGCTGGGACCGGAGGATCCGGGTTCGCGGCCAGCCTCAGCTACTTAGTAAGGCCCTCTGCAACTTAGTGAGACCCTGTTTCAAAATAAAGAATAAAAAATAGGCCTGGGGGTGTAGCTCAGAGGTAGAATGCCCCGGGGCTCAATCCCCAGTACTGCAAAAAAAAAAAGTCTTTGGGGAAATAAGGAGCTCAGGGAAGAACAAATAACCAATTTTTGTGGGTACCCTGATGGGATCGCCTGTTGCTTCTGATAAACCAAAATGCAACCAGTTTCACAGCTTATTCCTTAGGAAAAAAGAGCCAACCTCAGTTTATGGCATTTCAAAGGTATTGCAAATAATACAGAAGGACTGCCCCTCCTCCACTCTCCCTGTGTGTGAAAATGAAGAGACTTGGCCTAGAACAAAGTATGCGGGAAGAGGGTCCCTTTCCAAAAAGATTAACAATAGGGGTAAGCCAAACCTCTCTTCAGCTGGTTTTCCTTCCCACTATCAATTTTTTGGCCTCAAACACAGAAGGGGGGGCACTTATCCCTTGAGGTTGCCTCCTGCAACTATAGTTTTTAAGAATTCTTAGGGGTTTTGAAAACATATTATCTGGGAGTGAGGGATGGAGGAGACTCAAATATAGAAACCATGAAAAGGGCTAAGTAAAGACCCAAAGCGCCAAGACCACTGAGAAAATGTCACAGACGAGGAAGAAAGGAGAGGAGCAGCCATAAGGGTTGACTTCTGACCCAACCATGGGCTGTGGGGGGCTCTCCAATGGTGACATGTTTTGGAAGGCTAGTGTGTCCTGGCTCAAGGGTCTAAATGGCGTAATGGTCCAAGGAGACGGAATTATTTGGGGAGGAAAGAAAAATATGTCTCCTGTGTATTCTTCCTTCCCTGACTCAGCACCTGTTTCAAAGTCTGTTTCTTTGGTCTCTGATTATTTATTTTATCCTATATAGAAAATTGTATCCACTTAGTTCAAAACAAAGAACTCATCTGAGAACTAACTCTGTGTGTATGTGTGTGTGTGTGTGTGTGTGTGTGTGTGTGTGTGTGTTTGTTGCTTTTCATAGTTTCAGCAGTGAAACTATCCTGAGTGGTTGAAGCAAACCAGCTGCAGATGCACTAACTTATTACAAAAGTCGCTCAGAAAGGTATTTAATATGCAGAAGAAAGGATTAAAGAACAAACTGAGACCCCAAAACTGTGACACTTGGCTTCTCTGAGAAAGGTTAACTCAGCAAGAAGCTCTCCAGCCCCTAAGTCAAAGGGAATGACATGGTTAGCCAGCCTTTCTCAGATTGGCTCTGCCCAACTTCACTTCTCTGCCAGCTTTTCAATGCATGAAGGTTTCTGTTTCCAGAACTAAATCCTGCCTATTTCCTCTCTCTTTCCTCCTGTGTGACAATGAATTCCTTGAGGCTGATTTTTGGATCGCATCTCTCAAACTCCAGGTTATACGAACTTTGGTGTCACCTGGAAATGTTTTCAATTTCTCTCAATAGGAAGGAAACAGAAAACAAATCGACTTCATAAAACCCTTCTTTTGTATCAGGAATATACAAATCAAAGTAAGCCTGAGTTTTTCCTAACAATAAAACATTCTCGCCCCCAGTCCTAAGCTCTTCCCAATGTATCTATTCTGATTATCAGCAGCAAATATTTGATCATGTGGCAGATCTGTTCCTCTTTTTGGTCATATTTTTCTCAAAGATTCTAATGGCCATTGAAGAAAGACAAATTACTCTCATCATTTATGTTTACAAACCTCTGTGATTCTGAGCCTCAGAGTTATAATAGGAAACAGAAATCAGGCCTTTGATTTTCAAAGTAGAAAGGTAGCACTTTGTAGCGCTTCGTAAGGACATGGAGAATCACTAAAATGGCAGGGATTTGAAGCCCTCCATTCCAGCCCTCAGCCTTCAGGAACCCACTCTATTTAACACTTCCTGTAGACAAGAAGTTCCCCTTTAAATCTAACCTAAGCCACCATGCTTGAGTTAAAACCCATTCTTTTTCTGACTTCACCAGCAACAAAACAGCTGGCCACCATACACAGCTTAATAACTCTCATAATTTCAAAGTCTATTATTAAGTCATTTTTCAGTCTCCTCTTCTCGAAGCTAAATAATCCCAAGTCTTTCAACTTATCCTTCTAGGTTCAATTTTACAATCCTTTAATCATCATCAATGGTCTTTGCTGAACATTCTGAAGTGTTCCATGTCGCTCTTATGTTTTGAAACCCAGCTCACCTCTGCACTGGCTTCTCATTGTCCATAAAAGCCCAAGGTTTTAGTGCTTTACACAGTTCTGGAAGAATCTATTCCAATAGGGACCTACTGCTTTGTTTGGGTTATTTTTAGGACAAGCCCGCTCCTATGGCTCCTTCTCTAAGAAAAACATATTCTTCAGGATCTGGTATCTGACCCAGTGCCAAAAGAAGACAAAACCCTCACACACACACACACACACACACACACACACACACACACACACACCTATTCCCAGACCATTTTCCTCACCAGAGCTCTTGAAAGTCTTTCTCAACCCACTTTCCCTACCAATTTGGATCATATGATTCTCTCTTATAAATTAGTGTCTAGTTAATCCGCTCCAATCCACTTCTTTACATGAAGTCGTTAACCTAAAATGTCTTAAAATGTGTTGTCCTTTGCAGATAACATCTATGAACATCCTGTCCTCAAAGGCTTAACTCAAAGCACCTGGTAAGAACGATAGGAGAGAGGTCTGAGGCCAGGGGGATGGAGAGGCAGCGTCCTCTGTGCTCCTCAAATCACACACCAGCCTTGGGGGGGATTATAAAAGAGGCAGCTCTGGGCACGTGATTCTAGTCTGCTGTTTGCAACCTGTTCTTCTGTCAACCATTTAGGCATTCTCAATGCCCTCTCTTCTCTCAGAATTAAATATTAGTTGGGTGTGGTGGCACATGCTTGTAATCCCAGTACTTGGGAGGCTGAGACCGGAGGATCCGGGTTCGCGGCCAGCCTCAGCTACTTAGTGAGGCCCTCCACAACTTAGCGAGACCCTGTTTCAAAATAAAGAATAACAAATAGGGCTGGGGGTGTAGCTCGGAGGTAAAATGCCTCTGGGTTCAATCCCCAGTACCACACAAAAAAATGAGATATTAGACTTGGCTATGAATCATGTTCAGGCCTTTGCACACCATGTGCGATGTGCACATGGCCTTGAAGTCTCTTCCCCAACTCAGCCTCAGGCTGGCTTTTTCTCACCCTCTGGTCTGTGCTCAGATGTTACTTCTTCAGAGAGGCCTTCCCTGGACCCTTCTAGAATAGGTTCCTCTCTGTCCCCTGCTGCCCCATTATCCTTTACTACATCGGCTCCTTTTATAGCACCATCACAGTTTACAAGTAGACGTGAGCATAGATAGAATGTCGCTTTACTTGCTTCTTGCCTGGTGGGGATCTGCTGCATTGTCTTGTGTGGTACCTGGTTAACAGCAAGCACTCAAGGGTTTGGAGGAACAAAATGCTCCCACTGTTGTAAATATTTATGTTTTAAAACATATCATCTGTAATGGTCACCAAGATGTGAGGGCAATCTGGCTGCAACATCTGTCACCCCATTGATCGCCAGGGTTGATTCGGCTGATCTGGCTGGCTAGGCGGGTGTCCCCTTCCTCCCTCACCACTCCATGTGCGTCCCTCCCGAAGCTGCGCGCTCAGTCGAAGAGGACAACCTTCCTGAATAGACAAGGACCGGTCTTCGGTCAAGGGTATATGAGTAGCTGCACTCCCCTGCTAAAACCTCCAAACAAGCTCTAATGGTCACCAAAAAAAGGGGGGGGACTCTGCCTCTATTACAAAGGGGGGTGGTGTTTTTGGTGGTGGGACAGCGTAGGGAGAGGCAAGGATCCTTCGCAGCAGAGCCATCTAGTCTCATGTGGTTCAGGCAAGACTGGCCCTTCCCATCAGAGGCAGCGGCCAGCTAGACACTGGCAGGCCTAGCATCATGCTCCCTCTCCTGGACCAATTCTTCTTGCGTCCGGTCTTCTCTCCCCTCAGCTCCAATGCAATCTGCCATCTGCACACCTCATCATTTTCCCGATGCTACCTGCTTGCTGCGGTTACCCTCACAACAGCACCAGCACCATCCCGAAAGATCCTCGGGAGGATACAGAGCACAGTATTAGTAGTAGTAATCGTGAGACATGCCATTGCAGACGACCATTACTGTCTTCTTTTGCTGAATTTTTATTTTCTAATTTTTCTGCTACTTAGGTACTTTGTACTTTCTAGTTGTATGATTTTTAAGTTATTTTTTCAAGTTCTAGCTTTATTTCATTGGTATTCAGAGTGAGATTCTATTGAGGGTTAACATCTACCACTTGTTAGTTTCATCTCACAAAATTCAGTGTTTCCAGCTGTTGGCTAAACTTCCGTCCTAATGAATTCAGTGCTCGCCTAACAAACATACATATGTATGTATGAATCCATGCCTGCTTCGTGCCAGGCTTTATACTGTGGACTTATTTACTATTTAGCAATGCTACGACATCACTAGGCATGCTTCTCATGTAACACGACTTTTTAACACCAACCAGGAAGCCTCAGGTCTAACACCAGGAGCTTCTACAACTTTAATGACAAGACATCAGCGAGCTCGTGTACTGAATAACTGAACAGGAAGAGACCTGGGATCCTTGCCCATATCTATAAAGCGGCTGCCAACTTGCCAAGTAACATGGGGCAAATGAGTTTTCAGGTGCCCGTGCCTCAGTTTACCTACCTGTAAAATGCATAATGCCTCCCTGAGAGGGATGTAAAGAGAGCCAGTGAGGTAATGTCTAAGTGTTTAGAACTCCTTGGCAGAAAGGCGCTACATAATTACTATTTGGTATTTAAGCGGCCCTTCATGTGTGCCAAGAACTTTATGATCATTCCTTAGCAGTTACTCCCAGCTCCTCTGTGAAGTTGTCTTCATGTCTGTTTTCATTTCAAGGATGAAGAACTTTAACTGGATGAAAGCTGAGTGATTTTTTCTTAGGGTCGCCACTTCTCAAAAGAGGGCTCCCCAAGTCCTTCCCTTGACCATATGCGAAGCATGCCTTCGATATAAACCTCCCTCCCATCATAGGAAGCCTTTCTAAGCTGCTCTGGGACGGCTCTCCTGACACACATCACTGGCCCTTGTCTTTGCAAGATAGAATGGTAAGAAGGTAAAAGAAAAACCAACGCTCTAGATCTAGCAACCCAGACTGCACAGGCACCTTGCTTTTTAGCTTATACATCTATATTTCAACACCCATCCTGTAGAACCATCTGCATTTCGTACCTTCATAATCTCCTTGCAGGGCCCATATTTTTCTCCTAATAATTTCCTGGTCCAATTCTAAGGAGGCATAAAGTCTGGCTTAAATCATCCTGACTCTGCCCTCAACCAAAATATACCCTAGCATTTTGACCCAGGTTGTATCTTGTGAAAATTAACTCCAAAAAGGTCAAGAATGAGAAGAAAAGGGGGATGTGTGTCACAGAGGGTGTGAATGCAGAGCGTGGTTGATGGAAAGGCAGAGAGTACCAGGGAGCTTCCAAGTCAGCTGACCTCCTCCCCACCGGCCACGCCTCGCGCAACTCCGACGCGCGGCGCCCTGAGCCACACTGGACCACTGTGACACAGGTCTACTCTAGATCATGGTCTCTCAGCTTTCTCAAACCATGCCCCTCTAGTCCACACGTCTATTTTCTTACCTCTGCTTCCCTTATTCATCATAAGAAGAAGCATCCTTTGCTTCCGAATCTTATCCTCGCACCAAAATGACCACAAATGTGTCTACAACAGCATCTAAGGATTGCTGCCCTGGTTATCCATGAGCAGTTCACCTCTGAGGATCAACTATAATGACAGAGTTCTTTAATGTAAATCTGGATAGAAAGTTCCAAAGCAACTTAGGGGCTGCCCAAGGCAAAACTGTAAAATAAGTGATTTACTTTTTTCTTTCTTTGCCTTTTCCTCTGAAGGAACATTCCCTTCTACCTCCTCCCCTCCCTCTGGCCCTGGACTCTCTGGAGCTCCCCAGGGTGACAGAACCTAGATCTCCTTCGCTTCCTCCATTTGTCCTGTGTTCTTCTCCCTTAAATACTATTCCAGCTAACCTGATTAGGACCTGAAAGTCTTAGCACAAGGCAATGACTGGGAGCATGGCTCTCAGGCACTCAGAGCAGACTGACTTTGAGCAGGGAGCCTCCCTCCCGCATCACCACAGTTGACAGCAGCCGACGACACAACTGCTAACAATTTCAGGAACGAAAACTCATAGTTTACCGACAGGTTCTCACTGAAGGAACTAGTGAAGGGTCTATATCAAGAGAAAGGAAACAGAGCCGGGCGTGGTGGCGCATGCTTGTAATCCCAGTACTTTGGGAGGCGGAGACCCGAGGATCCGGGTTCACGGCCAGCCTCAGCTCTCTCTCTCTCTCTCTCTCTCTTTCCCTGTCTCTCTCTCTCTCTACTTAGTGAGGCCCTCTGCAACTTTGTGAGACCCGGTTTCAAAATAAAGTATAAAAAATAGGGCCGGGGGTGTAGCACGGAGGTAGAACACCCCTGGGTTCAATCCCCGGTACCGCAAAAAAAAAAAAGAAAGGAAACAGCCTAGAAGGAAGAGGTGAGGTCCAAGAGCAAGCAAATAAATCAATATGCATAATGAGTAAATGTAGAAGAAGTATAAACAGTTTGAAACACAGATAATGACTAATTCAGGAAGTATAAATGAGAATAAACTAAAATATCAGACTGCATTAGGAGCGAGAAGATGCCTGCAGTTGAAAGCATACTAACATTCTTATGTGGACAGGCATCGTGATTAACTTTATTTAAGACCAAAGTACCTGTTAAAATGGTAAAGATAACTACTTACAGAAAAGAAATTAAATGATTTCACACTGGTAGGGGAGGAAAGCTATCACACATCTAGAATAAAACTAGATAAAGAGTATTTTATGAAGGGGAAAACTTTGCAAAAAGGGGAAACATAGAAACCCAACATTCTCACCTTAAAGTTATAAAATCCTAAGCCGGGTGTGGCTATGTGTGCCTGTAATTCTAGTACTTGGGAGACTGAGATAGGAGGATCAATAGGAGGATCACAGGTTTGCGGGCAGCCTCAGCAAGTTAGCAAGGCCCTCAGCAACTTAGTGAAACCCTATTTCCAAATAAAAAATAAAATAGGGCTGGGTGTATAGCTCAGAGGCAGAATGCACCTGGGTTCAACCCCTAGTACCCCTCCCCAATTATACAATACTGCACTCACCCTTTTTTTTTGCGGTACTGGGGATTGAACCCAGGGGCATTCTACCTCTAAGCTACACCCCAGCCCTATTTTTTTATTCTTTATTTTGAAACAGGGTCTCACCAAGTTGCAGAGGGCCTCGCTAAGTAGCTGAGGCTGGCCGTGAACCTGTGATCCTCCTGTCTCAGCCTCCTAAGTACTGGGATTACAAGTGTGCACCACCAGGTCCGGCTCTGCACCCTTAATAGTATATGAGACCTGAAAAGCATTGAGAATTCACACTGCTGGTGGCTGACCGACAGCAAAACTGTGATGTGAAGGTGACAGTCACTGCGTCCGGCCAGCAAAGACCCGACCTGCACACTTGACGCACTGTTTCACGTCTAGTGCCCAGGCCTTCATTGATCGCCTCCCTCGTTCTCCTAAAACCTGCTCCCACCAAAAGAATCTATAGCACTAGCTTCTTTTTTTTTTAACCTTACTATCAACTTAAGTCCGAGTTACCTTTTCCAGAAGTGCTTGGGTTTAAGACTTAATCCTCAAGTTTAACGAAGGGTTTGTGTCTACTAGCAAACAGATTTTAACCACCAGTGCACAGCAGCAGAGAAATTTTCAGAAGCACAGGGAGCCCTTCCTTCGCAACTCAAGCACCATGTCACAGACTCTTATTTTAACTGTTCAGTATGATCTTCAATTCATATTTTAGACCTAACTAGTTTTATGCTCTCTTCATTTCCAAAGTTGCTTCAAAAGCAAGAGCAATTGCTTTTCCACACTTACCTAAATTAAATCTTTTGGATTTTATGTGAAGAGCAAAGATGTGCTTTTAACTAACAACATAAATGTTATCCTTGAGAAATCCTAGGTAGAGGCAATCATGAATATGAAAAGCAATAGAACAAATTTAAATCTTCTTTTCCTATTTTTTTTGTTTTTGTTTTTATGGATTGAACCCAGGGGCATTCTACCTCTGAGATACACCCCCAGCCCTATTTTTTTATTCTTTATTTTGAAACAGGGTCTCACTAAGTTGCAGAGGGCCTCACTAAGTAACTGAGGCTGGCCTCGAAACTGCGATCCTCCTGTCTCAGCCTCCCAAGTACTGGGATTACAAGTGTGCGCCAACACACCTGGTTTTTTCCTATTATTTTTAAGTATCACCTATTCTAGTCTAGTCCAGTCCTCCTTGAAGAGAATGCATAAACAAAACAGAAATAGACAAGATTTCAGTGATCTATCACAAATTTTCTCTCGTGAGAAGGAAAAGTCAAGTAAGACCAAAAGGGAGAAAAAAAAAAAAACCTCTTATCAAGTCCCTAACACTATTTTAAGAATGAATAATTTCTGACCTACACCAAGACACAAACTACTGACACATTTGGATGAAGTATGTGTGTGTTTTTAGGACACATATCACTTGAAATCCTGCCGTGCTATATTTAGTTAGAAGTAAATACATCAACTGGAGCATATGGCTGTGGAAAACGTGCTCCTCTTGTGAGCGCCACAGCTCCTTGTTAACACCAGTCGGATACTGTGAGAAAGCACATTCACCGGGGAGGCCAGGGAAGAGTGCAAGGAAGGGACACGGACATGTCTTAACGGCTGGGATAATTTGCCATGAAAGGCTGTTAAGGCCACAGCTCCTTGCTGCAGCATGCCATGCGCTGCTGAATTCAATGACTGCCATGCCGTCGGCTGGCGGAGGAATGTGTAAACAGGCCATATAGTCTTGCATCAGTTCCACAGAACGTTGCACAACCCCAAATGCCTCTCGATGTGTCATTTCCTTCTTGGCCATCTTCCCAGCTCCTGACAGTCAGTCAACAAAAAGGGGAAAAAAAAAAGGTACTGAAAGAGCTTTAAAACTGCTCTATCAAGAGCACATCCACCAACCAGCAGAGACAGCCTCTGCTGCTGCTTCGGACCCCCGCCCCCCGTCTTTCCTGAAGAAAGGGGAAAAGGGAGCGTGGCTTTTTAAGCTGTTATTATTCTAAGTCAAAGATTTTTGACAATATTTAATATATTAGTGGCCAAGTTATTGATTATCTATGACACACAAACCGGTGCTTGTCTTTGTAACTTGTATAAGCATTAACACATCGCTGCTACTACTTAAAGAACTAAGGGCAAGTCTGCAAGTCAAAAGTTAAGGGTTAGCCGGGCGTGGTGGCACACGCTTGCAATCCCAGTACTTGGGAGGCTGAGACAGGAGGATCCGGGTTCGTGGCCAGCCTCAACTACTTAGTGAGGCCCTCTGCAACTTAGTGAGACCCTATTTCAAAATAAGGAACAAAAAATAGGGCTGGGGGTGTACTTGGAGGTAGAATGCCCCTGGGTTCAATCCCCAGTACTGCAAAAAAAAAAAAAGAGTTAAAGGTTTTCTGCTAATGCTTTGCACCAACGAATAACAACCAGGCCTATGACATCAGGAGTATGGCACAAGACCCAACAAAGTTTTCTCATATTATCTTTGTAGACAGCAGGAATGTGACTGTAAGAACTGTCTCCAGGGATATCGAATAACCTGAAAACATTCTCCCGCTATCCCTCCATCCAATGCATCTTGCGTGTCTCCCACCTTCTGTCACTTGGGGCCGATCTCTCAATAAACAAATCACTGTTGCTTAAACATGCAAAGGCCATGGCCAGCTGGCAGAGAAAGCCTATTCCTTTACCCAACTACGATGAAAAGTAATGGAGGATAAAAACAAGCTGCCCCTGCTACACCATCAAGAGTGGGAAGACAAAATGCTAAGTCCTCCACTCTCTCCACCCTGGACAGGGCTGGAGAACATTCTCAGCGGGGTGTGGTGGCACACCCCTGGAATCCCAGTACTTGGGAGGCTGAAGCAGGAGGATCACAGGTTCAGGACCGGCCTCATCAACTCGGCAAGACTCTCAGCAACCTAGTGAGATCGTGTTTCAAAACAACAACAACAAATTTTAAAAGGGTTGGGGGTGTAGCTCAGAGATGGAATGACCCTGGGTTCAATACCAGTCCCCCCAGAACAACAACAAAAAATTTTAAAAGAGTTGGGGATGTAGCTCAGAAGTAGAATGCCCCTGGGTTAAATCCCCAGTCCCCCAAAAAACAAAAAAAAATTCTCAGAACTAGATGAAACAGCAGAGAGAGAGAGAGAGAGAGAGAGAGAGAGAGAGCGAGCGCTGAGGCTGGCCAGGCCCAAACCACCTATTTTGGTAAGTCTGTTTCCTTCAGTTTATTAAGGCCAAACTTCTGCAATTGAACATACCTCAAGAATATGGAGAATAACTTCTTTGGAGAATTACACATTTGTTAATGAATGAATATCAATTTCTTTATAAATTGATAAATAAGTGTATCCATTAGCTATACATTTTAATTATAAATTAAGTTTCATTCATCATAAATTAAATTTAAAAATTATATATCAAGTATAAAGTATACATAGTTTA
This sequence comes from Glis glis, assembly GCA_004027185.1. NCBI lineage: Eukaryota > Metazoa > Chordata > Mammalia > Rodentia > Gliridae > Glis > Glis glis. Next base: position 22,269 of record PVJS01016589.1, on the reverse strand, counting down.
TAAATGACATTTGTTTACCAGTTGATAAATTTGTTATCTTGACATTTACCAATTTGTTAATACATTTGTTAATGGGCACAGGTAAGAATGAACGAGCAGGATAAGAAAGACAGTGTGGTTGCAAGACCTAGGCCTCCTGAGCCTAGGTGTGCTCCTGAGCCAAGCACACCTGGGCAAGCCAGGCAGCTGAGGCCGGCCTAGGAACACGGACAGCGCCCTGTGCTTCTGGAAAACTCTCACTCACAGAAGCTCCAGCTCCGGCCAGAAGTCACCTAGGGAACCGCACAGAGAAATGTCATGGCCATTGATTCTGCCCCTGCAGAAAAGGAGCTAGAACTCTGAGCGGGAAGGAAAGGTAGCGCCCCAGCAGGAGGACACGGCTGACAACTTTGGTGTCTCGCGGAGGGTAATCATGGCTTACTTTAAGGTTCAACACATAAAAATTCTTAGAAACCCACTTACGTGTGTCATTCATGAATATCAGGTGTGCAGGTGTATTAACAAAGAATTATCAAAGCTGGATGATATAAAATATAAACCCTTCAGGCTTGTCCGTTTGAGGATTCGTAAGATAGATCTGCCTCAGACTGACCATGTTCAAACACCTAATGTTCTTCTCTCACACAAATATTGATCTGGCTCAGCTTGATACTGATCTGCTGATACCAAGCACCACAAGGTCATAGCCACCCTTAATTTATCTGACATTTGCTAAATTTGTTCAATTCACAATTAAGCTACCATGATTGAAACCTAGCGTCACTTTGTAGGACTATAAATGTCCCCAATTAAAAAGTCACAAGCCGGGTATGGCTATGCATGCCTGTAATCCCAGTACTTGGGAGGCTGAGACAGGAGGATTGCGGGTTCAAGACCAGCCTCAGCAACTTAGCAAGACCCTCAGCAACATAGTGAGACCTTGTTTCAAAATCAAAAATAAAAGAGGGCTGGGGGTGTAGCTCAGAGGGAAAACTCTCTGAGTTCAATCCCTAGTACCAAAAAAAAAAAAGTCACTAGGCCTTTCAGAAGATGGCATCTTCAAAAAATTGTCTCCTACCACTCCCCTGACACTACATCTATGTGTGGTTGTTTCCTCTTGAATCTGGGCTTTGCCTGTGTCTGGCTTTAACCAAAGGAGTGTGGAGGAAGCAATTCCATGCCAGTTCTGAGCCAAAGCCTTAAGAAGACCTGGCAGCTCCCACCTTCACAGCTCAGGGAGCCGAGCTGCCAGTTAAGAAGTCAGACTGCTAGTCGGGCGTGGTGGCGCACGCTTGTAATCCCAGTACTTTGGGAGGCGGAGACCAGAGAATCCCAGTTCGCTGCCAGCCTCAGCTCGCTCTCTCTCTCTCTCTCTCTCTCTCTCTCTCTCCCCCTGTCTATCTCTCTCTCTCTCTCTACCTAGTGAGGCCCTCTGCAACTTTATGAGACCCGGTTTCAAAATAAAGTATAAAAAAATAGGGCCGGGGGTGTGGCGCGGAGGTAGAACGCCCCTGGGTTCAATCCCCAGTACCGCAAAAAAAAAAAAAAAAGTCAGACTGCTGGTGAGCTCACATGGAGAGGCCCTGTGGAGGGGAGAGGCCCTAGGACTATGCGGAGGGGGTAGGGGTCCCTTCTTTCAGCTTCTCCCAACCCTCCAGCCATGCCACCGTGGCACCAGACAGACGAATGAAGCCGTCTTGGATATTGCAGCCCCAGTCAACATCTGACTGCAGCCACTTGAATGACAGCCCCAAACATTGAGATGAACCCAGTCAACCCATGGCAATAATGGCTGGTTATTGTTTTAAGCCCTTATGTCTGGGGACAGTTGGTTGTATACCAATTGATAAGTGAAAACACAGCAAGAGAGCTAGAAGGCTTCCGATTGTGCTTACTCGTTTACTTTTTCCATCCTCTGCAGAGCCAAGGGTGGCTTTCCCCTCAGTCCTTTTCCCCGATTCAGAACCATGACTCTGGACTATGACATCGTTAACTGATTTCCACCTTTCTGCAGAAATCCTTTCAATCAGACTAGAATTGGAACCAAGTACGGAAATGGAACAGAGGATCCTACTAGGAACTGAGGTCACAAAGAGCTAGGCCTCCAAACGTGTTACACTCCCGCCGCAGCTGCTGCGCGGACTTCTCCTCCTGGCAAACACACGGCAGTTGTTCATCAGAGCTAACTTGCCAAGAGAAGGTCAAAACGCCCTGCCTAAACATAAGACTTACAAATTTGGGATCTTAAGTATGATGTCATGTGTTACAATGATAAGCTGGCAAAGAAAATAAATGGCATTTTGTAAAGATGTGCACCGTTTCCATGTTTATGCTACTTAAGATGAAGGTTCTAATAAGTCATCGGCTATGTTCCTTTAAAGGGAAGTTTTATAACTGAGATGAATCATGACTACCAAAGATCAAAGTTAAAAAACATCAATGATGCCATGGGGTACTTTTTAATCTTGTAATGAGTGATGATCATGTGCGCTTATGAAGTTAGTCCAACTGCCAACGCCAGATGTGTATATTAAGAAAAGAAGTTGTTTGTGATGTGACAGCACTGGTTCGACTGCCAGAGACAGAAAACATAGAAGGATGAAACCTTTTGGATTTCTGAGTGGAAAGCAAGTCTTGACAGATGTGTTGATAAGCAGGGCACCTCGGAGTGGGGTCTTAGTGCCATCTCCCCCCGCCTCCAACTTGGCTGCCCAGCTCTCCCTGGACATCATGAGTACCTGCTCCAGGCATGACTTAGAACCCTTATTAGTGTCATTTACTATTGAGCCAAAATTAGCAAAGCCATCTGCCGGAAAAAAATAATAACACTAAAAAACAGAATCTAGATGGTATCGGTTTCCTGGAAGCATACTAGAAGCAAAACTCTATAGCAAACTCTGACACTGAAGAAAATTACTGCAATAATAGCTAACAGTTAATGAGCACTTACTACATAACAGTCGCTGTGCTATCGATTTTACATATATTACATTATTATTTAGCATCCTTGCAGCAGCTGATGAGAAAGATACAATTTTTATAATTCTTGCTTTTGTTGTTGTTGTTGTTGTTGTTGTTAAGTGCTGGGGATCAAACCCAGGGCTTCACACATGCTAGGCAAGTGTTCTACCACTGAGCTACCTCCTCAGCCCTTTTTATTTTATTTTGAGACAGGGTCTCACTAAGTTGCCCAGGCTGCCCTCAAACTTGTAATCCTCCTGTCTCAGCTTTATTATTCTCACTTGAAAAGATGAGAAAAACCAAAGCATAGAGAAATTAGGGAACATGTCTGTCTCTACGCAGCTAATAAATAGTGGAGCTGAGATTTCAATCCAAGAAGTCTGATGTAAAGACTCAATCGGGGAACCTAGAACTTGTACTTGTTCAAACAACAGAGCTACCCAAAGCAGCCTTTTCAATATATACTGGGACCTTCAGAAGATGGAGAAAAAAAAAGTCCATCTATAACCAGGAACCGATAGTACAAAATTCTCAACTCCTTCAAACCTCTACAGTAATAAAGAGAAATATACTACTTCTATGACAATAACCACGATTAAGGATTTAAAATTTAGGGAGAGAGAGACTAAAACAATTGTATTGACTGTCTTTTTTTTCTTCCCTCCAGAAAAGCTTTTAGTCAAGCCTTTCTCTGCTAAAAGTTGATAAAATCAGCAGCTTTGAAATCTAGAGCAAGAGTTGGAAAACTACATTTTGTGGGTCACATTTGGCCCTCCACCTGTTTTTGTATATAAAGTTTTATTGGAATAGAGCCATAACCATTTGTTTACAGATTGGCTGAGGCTGCTTTTGCACTAAAATGGCAGAGTTGAAAGCTTGGGACAGGCTTGAGGGTGACAGATGACCAAGAACAAGGTAGAAGAAAAAGAATCCAATACAGATTCCAGGTTGTAGAGTTAAACTTTTACTGATGCCAGAACTATCCTTTTGTCCAGGAAAGTTACCTCATGATGTCAGGGAAATGACATCACATTCTCACAGATATTTTCAGTTTACAAGAAATGTTACTCAGGCTGAACTAAGACAGGTAGTCTGCCATTCACAGATCTCTGTCTGAGTCCCCACATCCCCATAGCATCCTCAGCATTACCCAATGCCTGAACTCAGGCCACACAAGTAGCATCTGGCCCCTCTATTCCCAACCCTCATTGCTTCTGGGGACCCCTCTGCCTTTATAGGGCCATGAGTCTATCAGCTAATAATAATAATAATAATAATCCTTTTTGAAATGAAGTAATGCTATCCACACCTGAGTCAGAAATGGCTTTCCCAAAGCTACCTTGCCTCCTTGCCTTCTATCCCATCTTTCAGAATGCAGTAGCACCAACCCTTCTCTGTTTCTTCTCCCAACCAACTCCTGAATGTACACACACACACACACACACACACACACACACACACACACACACTAATGGCTTTTCAAAGTACTGAATAAAGCAGCTGAGATCAGCAGGAAACATCTCCTGTGTGTGGGGTGGGGGCGGGGTGCTGGGGATTGAACACAGGGACATTCTACCTCCAACCTTCACCCTGTTTTATTTTGTATTTTGAAACAGGGTCCTACTGAGTTGCTGAGGCCGGCCTCAAACCTGCGATCCTCCTGTCTCAGCCTCCCAAGTACTGGGATTACAGTCATGTGCCACTGTGCCCAGCTAGCAGAAAACATCTTTAAACAAATAGTACTGGTGGTGCTAAGATGACTGCCCTGCTTTCTGCATTACTAGAATGGTGGTCCCTCCCTTTGGGGGACCTTGAGAGCTAGTAAGGTAGAAGATTAGAAGATGTCTTCTATCATAAGCCATCATGCTGATTTACAGTAGTCCAAAATATTAAGCAAAGACCCACACCAGGCGACACAGCCCTGCTCTGCTCCGCTCGCCTGCTCTGCCTAACCACTGGCCCTTAGGACTGGAGACGTGGGGTTCACAGACATGTGTACCACGCCACCTGATAGGACATTCCCAAACTGAACAGACAGGCCCAGCACCGACCCAACGTCAGGAATTTGGAAGCAGGCCATACACTTGAAGAGAAAACAAAAACCTCAGACTTGTCTCTAAGGCAGGAAGCCTCCCTAGTTAACGGGCAAGCAGTCAGCCTTGGTGAAGAGACAGCAGGGGAGGGGACAGGGACCACCGTGCACATATTCCCACTGCTAAAGGATCTGCTACCTGGGGAGAGGTGAGACCTTCCCAGCCTTTCTCTCATTTTAGGAGAAGAAGAGTTCTAACGCTGTCAGAGTCTAGGCAGGTGTACCGTCACAGGACAAATACCTGAGCCAGCGGGACCTCCACCATACACTGAATTAAACGACCTGAAGGCGGCAGCTAGGAACCTGTGTGTTCAATCCCAGAAGGCCGAGTTCTGTGTGATATTTCCATGGGCACAGGATTATTAATGTTTTCTATATCAAATAATCTCCAGATGTACTTAAATACTGCTGAGGAAGTTTGCGCAAATCAGTTTGAGTGGTGGGGGGAGGGGAACTCAACCAGTTTCTATTTAGATTTAGGAGGAAAATACATGATGTATTTTCCAAATAGATAATGTGCACTACCTTAAAATGACTGCCGAGTAAACCTTCTGGATATCCAGACAGACAAATAAACCAAGGTGGGTTTGAACCTGGTTTGGCTCTATCTGTTAAAAGAAACTATCTATAACAATTACTAGAACATGACCAAACAACCGTGTTGTAACAATCAAGCAAGTTATCATTTGCAAATAAATTCTTTGTAATTAAGCAGCAGCGAGCTCTTTATAAAGGGAATTGAGTGGGCGAGTTAAAAAAGCTAAAACACATTCTTGAGCCATGGGAAACACACGCAAATGCTTTTTGACTCAGCTGAAGGTTTTTTAGTTCAGTGTCTGCTTCCTCAGCTCTCGTGGCTCCGTGCTGCCCTGTCCTTTGTGGAGAGGATGAGCAGGACTTCTGAGCTAACTCTACAGTGACTGAATAATTATTCACTCATTTCCCAAAGTTATACAGACCTCCGCAATTTTGTGGTAAAAGTAAAAACGGTGATTTTATTTTCTACTAACCATCACGTTCTATTAATTGTCCCTCACTAAAAATATATACAGATAACAAACTCTGCAAAGACAGTTCATACAGACAGTATGTATGTGGCAGTAACACTAACTCATTTGGAATGAATTCCTCATAGGGTCTCTGAAAATTCTATTACTGTTTTCAATAGAAAGGAAAGTACTTACTTCTGGGTTCCCGGGGTCCATCCACTGTAACTTTAATAGCTCTGTGATAGGTGGCTACTTGGGGAGGGTTTGTGAAGACTGTTATGGTCAAGGTGAAACTCTTCCCTGCAGATGTAAAAGGGGAAAATAGAGACTGAATATTTTTTTAATAAAAACAGTATTGATGATTATATAACACAGACGTCCAACTATCTGAGGTGGCTCTGAAAGTCAGGAGTCCTTACTCTACACTGGAAAGCTTCTGACAGCCACTTGAGGACAATTCTCAACTCGTTCAGGGTTGAGATCAGCATCTCACAAGAAGGCTCCGACTTCACAAGAGCTCCTCAGCAGCGGCAGTCGTAAGGAAAACAAAACCCTGGTCCAATACAGGGGCTTCGCTCCCTCCCAGTCTCCCCAGCATCAGGAACACGTCCAAGCACAGACAATCTTAGCAGTCTTTATTTAGGATTAGGTCATGACCCCCTGAGAGAACAATAGTAAATCGTTGTTGATTATGTTATTTACTTCACATGGCTTTAACATTTCATTTGCTTAAATGAACTACAATAAGAAGATGAAAGAGGGAAGTTCTTATGGGAATCATTTTAACAGGAGCCAGTGTCTCCTGTCCTGGCCTTAATGCGCCTGTGGTATAATGATTTCATCATTACTGGAACAAAGTTTTTCTCCTCCCTGCCCTCCCCCTCCCCTTACATATATCTCTGCTATGAACATCCTCAAGTAACTCCCTGACAGTGACTTATTTTTTGCTAAATATACATGACACCTCTGGACATAAACATGAATTTTGACTTTTAGCAGAAGTTGGGTTTCACTGAAATAGTCTATCCGATGCTTCAAGTTAACGAGCTCAAAGCCATGAATGGAGTGGGGTGGGGGTTGGTAGCAGACTTGGATGTCTGCTTTCCCCAGAAGATACCAGACTCTGTTATACAGACTCACTGACAGTTGTAATCAGTTAGATTTGCAACGGTTAGTCATGTCAGATAGTCAAAACTGCAAACTGTTACAAGACAGGAAAAGGTGGGCGTGAAACAGTGACTCAATAAAACATTCAGCAGTCTGGGGCCGGGGGCAGGCGCTCATTTAGCCGGCTCCTGAAACAGATAAAAAGCTCATTTTGTTTTGCTTTGTTTCTTTGGTCAGACTTGCCTTCCTTTTACTGAAAGCTGAGGGTATTAAATCAAAACACAAATCTTAGACAATATGCAGCAATGCAAAGTTTAATGCAGTCTTTTCAAAGCTTAATATGGAACAGGTTATGTACAAGGCTTAATGTAGAACAGGTCTTTGGCTGTCAAGTCTAGTGAATGGGTTTTCTTTTCAACCCAGACCATGTAAGTTCCTAAAATCTGTTTAAGACACACATCATTTGTTACTGAGTGTATACAGTCTTAAGGCTTCTTGGCTATACTGTTCCACCGCCAAGGGGTGGAGAAGACAGGAATGGGGGAGGGGTAGAATGAGGAAAGATGAATATTGATTAGAAACCAGCACTTTGTATGTGTTATCTCATTTAATCCTCCCCAGTTAGATTTATCACCCCCCATTTCACAAATGAGGAAGCAGAGGCCCAAAGAGCCCTAATAATTTACCCAAATTTGCACAATTAATAAATGGAAAAAGTCAAGATCTGAACCAGGCCTTTCTGACCTTAAAAGTAGTGCTCTTTTTAAAGAGTAAACATAAATGGATTAATGTAATATCTTAGCTAGAATGACAAAAACATCTATTTTTAAAGTGTCAGTGATATATGTCACCTACTATATACTACATGTTACATGGATTTAAGTAATTTAATTAATTAGGGGACAGAGGATTTATTATAAATATTAAGACTAACCAGAAGAATAAGGTAGCCAGGAGTTTAAGCTAGTCACAGAAAACTGAAAATCTACAAAAATGGAGATTAGAAACCAGTAGGTCTGGATTAAGACCTCAACATAGTGGAAAGATGCAAAGATGCGGAGGAGTGAACCAACTGAATCCCTAGGGTGAAAGTCAATTTACATTAAAGCTTCTTTTTTTGTTTGCTTTTGTTTTATTTTTTGGCATTGGTACTGGGGATTGAACCCAAGAGCATTTTTTTTCTTCTTTTCTTTTTTTGTTTTGGTACTGGGGATTGAACCCAGGGGTAGTCTACCTCCGAGCTACACGCCCAGCCCAATTTTATTTTTTATTTGGAAACAGTCTCATTAGGCTGATGAGTGTCTCACTACTTGCTGAGGCTATCCTCAAACCTGTGATCCTCCTGTCTCAGCTTCCCAAGTACTGAGATTATAGGCATGCGCCACCACACCCAGCAACCCAGGAGCATTCTACCTCCGAGCTATACCCCCAGCCCTTTTTATTTTGAAACAGGGTCTTGCTATGTTTCTGAGGATCTCACTAAATTGCTGAGGCTGTCCTCGAACCTGCGATCCTCCTGTCTCAGCCTCCCAAGTACTGAGATTACAGGCATGTTCCACCACACCTGGCAACATTTAAAAAATGCCATTGCAGATCAGACTGGTGGCCCACTGACTCAGGACAGCATTTCTAACAGTGAGTCTAGCGGCTGTGGTTGGAAGACAGTTATCATTCATGATAGATGTATAGTTCTCAATTATCCTTCATGTCTCTAAAAACTGCTAGTAATACTGTCTATGGATTTATCTAAACTGGTTCGGGGGATATTTTTACTTTAGACCTTTACAACCTACTTACAGTATAAAAGTCAAGTATGCTCCTCCCAAATTCAGGGAAACACTTCACAGAAGAACATAAGCCAATTATGAAATTCACCCTTTAAGCATAAAGCATCTAAATATTCAGAATAGAACCATTTTCCATTCAAAATGTCCCCCCATCCGGGCGAGGTGGCGCGTGCTTGTAATCCCAGGACTTGGGAGGCTGAGACAGGAGGATCGCAGGTTCACGGCCAGCCTCAGCTACTTAGTGAGGTCCTCCGCAACTTAGTGAGACCCTGTTTCAAAATAAAGAATAAAAAATAGGGCTGGGGGTGTAACTCGAAGGTAAAATGCCCCTGGGTTCAATACCCAGTACCACAAAAAAAAAAATGTCCCCCCAAAGGAGGTGAGTTTGGGGAAAGAAACAAGTATTTAAGCCACTGTGGGCTTCCAAAAGCAAATCCTAAGCATGCAAGATGTACGTCAGCAACTCAAACAAAAATCAGGGAGGTTCTTTCCGCTTCGGATTGCCCTCTTCAGGAGAAAAGTGAATAATTCTGAAGAAACTTTCAAACACTATGGCCCAAGTTGATCGTGTGTTCTTCATCTTATAGCGATGCATATCCTGAGTCAAATGTTTACGTAGGCATTATGATTTCCTTAAATTTTTAAAAAAAAGTTTTTCCAAATCCCATTTTTTTAATCGCTTTCTAAAAGTGATTAAAATGCAGGCTCTTACTTGGAGAAACTAGTTGTACCATCCATGGCTTCATGTAGGGACCAAGTCCAACTGGGCCTGAGGGTCTGCCAGGCAGTCAGGTGGGGTGAGACTGTGACCAGGATTGTATCCTAAACTGACAAAATACTGTCGATGCTTTAAAAAATGGTTATAAAATAAAATTGCAATTAAAAGTATAAGTCACTTCTAATTTAATGCAAGTTTCATTGATACTCTAACTTTTCTTCCAGCCATTTTTAAAAGTTGTCATCATAAGATGACCCATGAAGCCAAAGTAGTGAAATGACTCTCTTATAATAAATCTAAAAACGTTTCTCCATTTCTGACAGTTTACGATTCTATGTGTAAAAAGAAAAAAGATATGTCTCCACGTAGCGGTTTTTCATTTTAGTACTAAGTGGTTTTTTAATTGTGTTAACTAAATTTAGCAAAATGTGTGAACTTTAACAAATTTTGAAAACAAAATTTGTAAAACTGGGGAAGAAAGTACGATGGAAGCCAAATGCTGATAAGACAAGAACTTAAGAGAATTGGAGAAGTGTGAAAATCAAAGAGGGAGCTGTAGTCTGTTATAAACACAGGGCAGGTACAAGGGGTGCAAGGCAGGTTAAAGGTTTCCTGCCACTGAAAAACTGACCCAATTTTTTTCTGAGTGCTATTCTTATCAGTGTCTCTGTGCTTTTTTTTTCCCTCCATTTCAGCTTGATATTACTGTTTCCTTTCATATCATGATAATGCTGTGATATAAAAATCTATTATTGGTGATAAATCAATTTTTCTCTCTCTTTCCACCCACTCCTCCCAACCCCCATCTAAATCTTGAAGACAAGTCTGGACCAATTTCTCCATCCTGCCTCTGGCAGCAGACTGTAGCATTTCAGATCCTCCACCAAGTCCCGGCTGCTTCAAAGGAAAAATCCTACTTTCTTCAGTTAAGATCATAAGAAATATAGGGGGAGGGGGTCAGCTCTGTTTGGACATAATTACACTTCATCAAAAGAAGCTTTCTTCATCTTCCATGCGTGAAAAGTCTGCAAGCAGTTAAGTCTGTCTTTTTTTTTTTTAAATATAAAAATTGCTATTTGGGAAACCAGCCAAAACTCAGAAAGCCAATATAGTAAAACAGTGCACACCCTTTGTTTCTCTTTGAAGTTTCTTAAATAAATATGTTGAGGGTTTACAAAGTACACTATCACTTTGCCATAGTTTCTACTCAAATTGATCAGAAAAAAAGTTAATGCAGCATCCATATAATACAAAAGGACAAGGAAAACGCCAGCGTGGCTCTGTAAACTAAAATTAAGTGTAACACCCAATCCTTTAAATACTAAAATTTATTAACTAAAAATAAAGTAATATTACATAAAAAGAAAGATGCAATATCGAGCATACAGGTAAATCATTGTGTTTACGTTTTTCTTGATTCTTACTAGGGAAAAAGAGAAACTAATTTGCCCATGGATCTGCATCTGTAACTGAAGGAAAAATTAAGAATGATCACACACACACACACACACACACACATACACACACACACACACACACCACTCAAAGCCTAATTGTTCAATAGTGATATAGGATGTGTCTTCTTTTTCTTTTAATGAAAGTAAACTAAACCTGATGCAGAGATAAACCCTTTAGTTTTGGTTCTACCAGAGGCTCTGAGACTCATTCTGTTTCAAACAACCTTTCAGTGACAGTATCTCATTAGCATGCATCATTTTTTTTTCTTAAGTTAAAAAGTACAACTTCTTGGCTCTGTTCCTAGAAAGTAAACTAAAACTACTCATCGGAAACAGTCTTGCTTGAATTTTCCTTATCAAGTTTTTACAATGGCAATAATTTGACATCTGATCCAAACTAGAGAGGAATTATTAGACATGGTTTAAAAATTGGTACTTCTTATTTCTTAATTCAAACCTGGGTTGCAGTGAATCCACAGGCTTTATAATTTTATTTCACCTCAGTCTTTAACATGGTCTATTTTTAATCTCCTTATTGAGATACTTAAAACAGAAATTTAAGATTCAATAAATAAATAAATGAACATAATACTTCATTATGGCTAGTAAAAGTCTCTCTGTAGAATAAGTAAATAAAAACCAAAATATTGGTCTCCTTAGAGACTTTTTTTAAAAAACATTAACCCCATTTATGAAACAGCTGTGAAAACCCTAAAAGGGATTATTTCCTGTTTTATGATCCTTTTAAGGATTCCTAATATATGAATATAATTTCAGATGGTGGAAATCCTTAAACAGTGTAGAACTATTAGTCCTGATTATTCATTTGTTTGGGCAATTTTACGTAGTCATTCTAACATAAGTAATACATTATTCACTTATTCAAGTGAAAAGCCCTCTGTTAAAAAAAAAAACGTGATTTTTTTTTTTTTTTTGCGGTACTGAGTTTGAACCCAGGGACATTCTATACCCCCAGTCCTATTTTTTATTCTTTATTTTGAAACAGGGTCCCACTAAGTTGCAGAGGGCCTCACTAGAACATGATTTTTACTATTCTTTTATTATGAGAATAAATTAAATCATATAGAGGTAGCATATAAGTGAAGAGCATTAGGCTAGCTGTCCTGGCTTCAACTTAGAGCAAAACTGATTACTCTCAGGAAATTGATCCAATGCATTTATTTTTCTTTCCTCTTTGCAAGTCAGTTTACTCAGTTATGTGACTCCTCATAATTCAGAACTTAATCCTCCAACTGTTCTTTTCTCTACTTTATATGCCCACACCAGTGAAATTAGGAGGTAGTTCTTCAGAAAAACACTGTTTGAATTTTCAATACCATAAAACAAATGAAAAAGGCCTGAATACTCAGGAAAACACTCCACTGCGTCTGGATGTATTTAAATAAAATCTTCAGTACGTCTGTTCAGCAAAAGAAGGTGCTGATTTGTATACAGACTAGATTTGTATATAGACTAGTCCGCATGTCACCAGACGATCATAATGTGTTCATGCCATTATCAGTATTAAAAATCAGAGACCTACCTCGTCCACTCCGGCCCACAAATCTCAGATCGTTGAACCTTGCTACTTGGTTTTTCATAACAGCGGAAGCATTTCGGAGCTCAGCAGAATAATTTTCATCGTTGCCCGCCATGACAGTAACCACAGTCCCATCTGGTACCTCTCCAAGGGCTACCACCTACATAAAACAGGAAACACAGCAGCAATAATGACACATCAGCAAAGCTTAAAAACTGAGCATAAACTCTCATTGTAAATGATGCGTCTTATCAGGACTTAGTGCCCTGGTCCAGTAATGGCAGGCAGGAATGAAGCATCTGTCCATGGGTTATGAGGCCCCTTCAAACAGGCCCGTGTTTCGGGGTCCACCCATTTCAAAGGCAGACAAAAATGTCCTTCATTTGTTGTTGGATTCCTTACAGAATAGATGTACATTTTTATTAAATCCCCATGTTAGGCTGTCCACAGGAATTATGCCTCAGAAGGAAGTCTGATGCTCCATCTGTAGATTTCATCATACACATTAAGGCCTCTCCTGTCTGCAGCCTGGAGAGCCCTGAGGTGTGGTCTCATCAGGATCTCAGTTAAAAAATAAAGTGTGATCAGGTGAAACCTTGGACTTCCTGGCTACGAGGAACCCTTCCTTACTTTCAACTTTTAATGACACTACGGATATTTACTGAATGCCCACTTTGCGGAGGGACCCAGAGGGATATTCAAAGCCATCAGCTGCAGAATAAAGATATAGACCAAGCTAGCTGGACCTGGTGGCACATGCCTGTAACCCCAGTACTTGGGAAGCTGAGACAGGAGGATGGCAGGTTCAAGGTCAGTCTCAGCAACTTAAGGAGGCCCTCAGCGACTTAGTGAGATCCTGTTTCGAACTAAAAAAATAAGTAAAATAGGACTAGAGGTGTAGCTCAGAAGTAGAATGCCCCTGGGTTCAATCCTCAGTATCCCCCATCCCACCCACCCACAGGCAAAGATATATACCAAGCTGAAGATGATCAATAACAAATAAATTGCATAGACAAAATATATATATATACCCTTGCCACCCACACTTCTAATGTCTTATTCCTCCTGCCATTTTGGAATGACACATCTGTTTGCCTCCTTAATCTTCAACAGTTAATCTGCAGCAGATTAGCTCAGTTAAGTAAAGATCCAGAATCATCAGTCTCGGAGGCTAGCAAACATTTTCTCTGCTCCAAATTTAGAGAACACAGTTTACCCTGGGTCAGCTCGCTTGCCAGTGTGGCCCTGCAATTAACACAGAGTTTGGTAATGGAATCCTGGCAGAACAGGCCCTTCACTGTCATATATAGAACATACTACAGGACAATCCTTTCTCCCAAATAACTTCCAGGACCCTCTGTTCAGATTCTTTCCATCACTTCTTCATTCTGCATCCGGATGCCCTCGTGGTAACTAAGTAACAGCTCCAGCTCAAGTAGCCTGTGACTCTCTGACATGGACAGACAGGTGTCAAACACCCCCACTTACCTTTTCCTACTTCTAGTGCTACTCTCTCCTTAGTCAAGATTTCCATAAAACATACCTAACATTTGTGTGCTCCCCAAATCTGCTCATCAAAGATTTCTTATGCAAAAACAGATATTATATCTACATTTTAGGGTTGAATTTTTCCCTACCCATGAGCTCCACCTCCACTGTATCTTCTCCTCCAGCCAGGAAAACAACCAAACAAAATCTTGTCCCTCTTTCAGTCTCCCTCATTTTTCTCTTAGGTTATTTCTCAGTTCCATTCCTTCCATATAGCACCCTGTTCTCCAGTGCAAAATGGTAAAGCTTTCTTTAAACTATAAGACCCACTTTCCAAGCGTCCCCCTGTAATCTAGCGATCCTCTTTTCTTCCTCTTTTGGTTTTCGTTTTGTTTTGTTTCCTTTTGTGGTCCTGGAGATTGAATCCGGGGCATTCTACCTCCCAGCTGCACCCCCAGCCCTATTTTCTATTTTTTATCTTGAAACAGGGTCTTGTTAGATTACTGAGGGCCTAAGTTGCTAAGGCTGGCCTCGAACCTGCACTCCTCCTGTCTCCGCCTCCCTCAAGTACTGAGATTACAAGCATGTGCCACCACTCTCCGCCTTATCCTCTTTTCAATATATACACATATATGTATATATATGATATGATATATATATATATATGTATATGATCTACTTATTCCTTTTGATATATGAGCTCCAAACTGAGGGACTCACTCCTAGCACTCCAGATTATATTCGATTAGAAGCTACACGAGGAAAGTCACTTCATCTCATCTGTCTTGTTTAGCACTATATTCCCAGCTCCCAAAACAGTGCCCAGCACAGAGTGTGTAGTAAGTATTTTTAAATAAATAAATGGAAGCGCTCCTATGAACATCACTTTCCACGGCCAGAAATCTGTAGGGCTACCAGCTAAAACGCTGAGTCAGCATCCCTCGCCAGCCGCTATGGGCCCTGGCTTCAGACTCATTTTCTGACAACTTTTTCTATCCCAGAGGTGAAAGGATCACAGGGACAGCCCTGTACCTGGAGTAGAGAGTTATCCTCAACCTGAGAAGTCTCCCAGGTCAAGAGCCACTCCTTCGAGAACAGCATTCCCTCCCTGCAGCAGTACTTGACCTCCTACTTCAAGAGACTCCTGAGCACAGGCTATGCTATCTTCCTGAGGGAGGCCACATGCTTTTCAAATTCACAGAGCCAAAAAATGAGCACATTTGAAAATACTGAAAGAATCGACACAGGCCAGTCTTCACCTGAAAGTTAGACATGATGGACACTCGGCATATTGTGTTTTAACACCTGCTGTATGGTTTTCTATGTCAAAGTAAATATTAATAAAAGCAGGAGAAAAGGGGTACTGTTTAGAAGGGAACAAAAGCAATCAAAAGCAAGAGACTTCCCTTTTTCCTACTTCTGCTACATATCTACCATTTCCCCACCCAAGAACCTCCATCTCCAGGAACCACGATTTTCCAATATGAATTGGAAATAATTTTTTTGTGTGGTACTAGGGATTGAACCCAGGGGCATTCTACCTCTGAGCTACACCCCCAATCCTTTTTATATTATTATTTGGAAACAGGGTCTCACTAAGTTGTTGAGGCTGGCTTCGAACCTGCGATCTTCCTGTCTCAGCCTCCCGAGTACTGGGATTATAAGCGTGCGCCACCATGCCCGGCATAAATTGGAAATATTTTTTTTAAGTCTGTAAAATGTAGAGGATACTATATAAGCAGAGAGTATAATTATAATGATCTGCTTTTTGTAAGAGGAGGAGGGTAACATAGTGTTCTATTCCAAGTCAGCTGTCTGGTAAACATGGGCTTTTACTTTATAAGCATCCTTAAGGGTTCAATTGAATATGTAATTCTTTGCTTTATGTCCTGAGATGGTCTTTGGTGTTGTTGAGAAATAAACGATGAATGTTGATGGATTTCACTCAAGTTAAGCTAGATTTCAGAAAATAATAAAGGAATCTTCCTCAATATAAAGGTTTTCAAGAGCTGTGGGACGTTATTATTTTACTGCATATTTTTAACATAATGGATTTTTTTTCGCTAGAAGAAAAGGGAAATTGATTCAATATGGGAAAATAAGAAAGAAAAGATCCCTAAGAGTGAAATATATAAATCCATTTTACTTTGCTTAAGCAGTATAATAATGAGCATATTAAATATGGGTATGTTTTAACATATGACATTTAACAAAACAAACAGATAATCACAAGTTGTGTGAGTCTTCTATGAAGCTCAAAACTTGACCTGGGGTGGGGGAATGCTAACACAATATAGAGACAACCTTTCCTGTTTTGTCTGAACTCTAGTTTAATGGCTAAATATATTGTTTTACTGCTATTCACTTTACCAAATTGGATTGCCCAATGTTTTTTCTGAGGGGGGAAAAAAGGATGTGTGTTGGTATGGAGAAGAGTATTGTATTTGATTTTATACCAATCAGAAGTGTAAGTACATGTTTGATAGTTATTTTATATATAGTTTTTTTAAAGTAGATCTCTGAAGCTAAAAAGTTTCCCTTGGAAGGAAATTCTCAACTGTGTTTACCTAAAAGAAAAACCAAAAGAATCAAGAAATTTTTGCACATTTCATCTCTACCAAGCCCATGCAATGGAAAAATGTTTCAAGGCGTGAAGAGCAGTCAGAAATGGCTCTTTGCTGGGCATGGTGGTACACGCCTGTAATCCCAGTACTTGGGAGGCTGAGAGAGGAAGATCACAGGTTGAGGCCAGCCTTAGCAATTTAGCGAGGCCCTCAGCAACTTAGTGAGACCTTGTTTCAAAATAAGAAAATAAAATAGGCGGTGTAGCTCAGAGGTAGAGTGCCCCTGGATTCAATCCCCAGTACACACCCAGTACACACCCAGTACACACACACACACACACACACAGTCACACACACACTCACACAGACACACACACACACAGACACACACACACACACTCACACAGACACACACAGACACACACAGACACACACAAAGGCGCTTTAAGTAGTTAGGGGTAAGCACGAGTTTAAATTGTTTTCTATACTACTCAATACAAAAGCACTTCTCTGCAAAGAATAATTCGTGATGCAATCATAACAAAAATTTCATTTCTCCGTGTTCTTAAAATATAAAATCTACAAATTCAAGAAACTTCATGGAAAAGGAATTTCTGTTCTCACATTTCAGAACTGAGAAATTTCCTTTATTTTGCACACCTCACTATAACCAGCATTTAAATCACATGATATACAATTTGGACCAAATAAAATAAAAAGATATTTAACTCTAGCACTGCTATTGAAATTTCATCTGAGACTCGTTATGACTAAAACTGTGAATCATTCTGAAAGAAGAGCAATGGAGAATTAACTTAGACCCTTAAAATTGTTTCTGTAGTCTTCATATGTTAGAAATTGAGATTGCCTATGACATTCCCACGGACAGAGGTATAATCTTAGCTAATCAATTACTCTTACGGGCCAACTTCAATTGGCACGTTACACTTGCCGAATAACTGAAACAGAATGATTTTCTATGATAGAATCAGATCAAATTTTTCTTTGTAATAAAAAGCAAGGGGAACTAGCAATTGGAAGAAAACAAAAATTTTAAGTAAACTGTCAAAAAGTTTCCAAAAATACTGCAGTTAACTTCTAGAACTTAACCTAGAATTTAGGAAAAACTGATTGAATTCTAAGGGAAAAATACAATATGTTACTTCACAAAAATTTTAAATATATGCCAAAGAACAATTTTGATGTGAATTCTTTCAGTGTAAGCCAGCAATTTATGTGCCCTGTATCAAGATGGGTCGGATCATCTAGCAATGGATATGCTGGGATTCTGAAAGGACACAAACAGTAACGCCAAAAAGGGATGAAATAATGAAAGATATTTACATATATTTTTCTCAAGTAAAAGTTTTCTAAAAATTTTAAAAATATTTTCCATCTGAGAGTAGTTGTTCTGACTAACTTACCAATAGATTTTTTATATTCAACCCTAAAATATTTAACTTTAAATAAGCTTCATTGCTTTTAAAGGCATAATAAAAATGTGTCTGTCTTTGCACAACCTGAAATCTATGATTTACATAATTTTGCATAACAATTTGTATTAGGCTTCATAAGGATGTGACAGTTTTAATAACCTAGTTCCTCTTATTTAGGTATAATTAGATTTAAATGTAAAATCTGACCATTAAATACTTAAAAATATAACTCACTAGTGTCAAGTATTTATAAATTGCCTACATGCTTTCTAAGAGGAAAAAAAGGGTCAATGAGGTAAAAAAATTATTTTCAAATAGAAATTGCTCTGTCATTTTTAATCCCTCTTCTCCTAAGTACTGAAAAGTATTATTAAAGATACAAAATTAGCTACAAGTACTAGATCATATATCTAAAAATATGTTTTCTTTCTTTAACACTGCCAGAAAAACATATGATACTGGTAAATATATATAGTCCAGTGTTCTCTAACCTAAAACAGTGTTATAGACTTGCACTACTTTTAGTTTTAAAATATACATCTGGATTTCAAGTTTCTGCATAGTGTTTCAGCTTGAAGCTATTTAAAGCAACTTAGTTATGAACCTCGAACACCAGGCTTCCCAGTGGAAATGTTGACAGACCCCTAACTAAAAGGGTGCTACTGGATGTAGGGTAGACATATTCTCTCCACAGTTTCTACCTGGCCATCAACTAATGAGCTGAATTTGCAAATTGCTTCTTTGTCACTAGAATTATCTGGGTCAGAAAGGGCCTGGGACCCTCTAATAGTATCCCTTAACTATTTTAAGCTTTGAGTAAGATACACCTGAAAGAAATGTTAAAAATATTTATTTCCATTTCCTTGACACCTGGGGGAACTGAACATTTCAAAACTGCAGAACTTTGTTAAAAATACAACACTAATAAACAACTTTATATAAAGCATACTAGTTGTTTCTGTAATTTTACATGGCCAGTATAAACGAACGAAGTATTTTCATGTAGTCCCAAAACGAGATCACATAAACAATACTAATACATTTCTAACTTAATGCAATATATTATCAATATCATGTTGAAGCACTATTTCAAATTACCATATCAAAAGAGTCTACTGAATTCGTCTCTGATTGTCTACAATGCCGACCTCAGTGTCAGACATAAAATATGAGCTCAATAAATATTGTATTGATTTGAACACCAGACTTGTGTGTGTGTGTGTGTATGTGTATGTGTGTGTTTAAAAGCGTTTACCACTCTGCTCTCTACCTAACAACACTGTAATTTATTTTGTACATAGCTCTGAATATGATAACCAATTTGCTGTCACCACTTTTAAAACAGAGACTTCATACACTGCATATGTATTTGATTATATTGAAAGAGTATAGAACGCTTACTGCTCTCAGGCTTTTATTCCAAAGGTAAGGTGTTTTTTTAAATACATCATTCAAGTGAAAATGATTTTAAAAATGCTGTCAAGATCTGAATATCCATACATCTATACATTTCTTTAAGCAGAGACAAAACTTCTACCTTGAGTGAATCTCGTTGAGAGTCAAGTTTTAGGCACACCTAATTCATTATTCAATGAATATAAATTAAAATATTCAATTTAATATGATCTTGTGTTTTCTATGGTCTGCTTACTGGTTAAAATAACAAAAATGTAATCTGTGTAAGTAGTATGCTTAATAGCAAAAAAAAATTTATTTTCAAAATAGTCTTAAAAGGATGGTAGTGAGAAAACCTAGATGACAACCAAAATATCTGAGAATAATGCAAATCAAGTAGCATTCTATCTTTACGCCAAAAAGGTCCTTTTTATCCAGAATACTCATGCTCAAAATCAATTCAGCATCATAAATATAAGAGACCAGCTCAAAGCAGTTATACTTTAACCATGTTTAGCAGAAGGTACACAGAACATCAAACATGGAGAGGATGTTTAAAAAGTCAAGCACCTAGCCTTACATTTTCACAAATCTGTGACGCTGTATAGACAAAATATCGACTTTGTACATTTTCCTGTTTTCGTTCAGGTTTTTCTGTTTGGTCTTGGGAGGCGATGAAGAATTGATGTTAACCAATTTCCACCCTCACATGAAGCTAATGAGAAAATTCTGGGCCCTTGGATGGTGAGCATTGTAAAAGATAGCTCTCATATGGAAATTTAATTTTTTACAATTCACATGTATTCTGACTTTTTCATATTGCAAGGAAGAATACATTCACCTACAGGATGCGTGCATTATAATGGGAGAAATATGACGGTTAAAAAAGAGAGAGAGAGAGACCATGTCTTGAGCCAACTGCAAAATGAAACTTGCCTCAGAATGCAACATCCCCTTTCCATAACAATTCATTCTGATTTCTGTTCTGATAGAAGACCTAGCAAGATAACCAGCTCTAATGACCTGGACTCCTGTTTCTTTCCACCCCACCCACACACGGAATCTGAATTGGTGCGTGGGGTGGGGGTGATCAACAACTGGGAACTGCCAGGGGCCCGTGGGAGTTTGGCCCCAGGGTCCACAGTGGAGGAACTGGCACAATTCCTACCTTTACCCCCCACACCACCACCCCCAAGGCCTTGCTTACCCTTCTCTCCACAGATCCCGGAGCCCAGGGGACCCAGGCCCACCTACTCCAGCTCGGAGGCTACAAAGGGCCGGAGGCGTCTTTCTGGGAGCGCTCACCTCCGGGGCTGGCTCGCCTCCCCCTCCACGCCTGCGGTCTAGCCCCGCGAGTGTGGACAGCCCGGGGAACCGTTTCTCCATCCATCCATCCACCCTGGCGCGCTCTTCCCTGGGGCCCTGCGTCTCCCCCTGGCGAGGGCTGCCCTGGGACACCCCGACCCCATGCCCTGGACCTCCAGCGGCCGCCGACGGGCGCTGCTGCCACCACCCGCTACCTAACGGGCCGGCGCGGAAGCCGCGGGGCTCGCAGCCCCCGGGGACCCCGCGCCCGCAGGAGGGACCTTCCTGACCTCAGCCCTGAAGAGTCCTAATAAACCAGACCCGCAAACTTCCACCTCTGTTTTCCAGTCTGGCAAACCCAAGTGTGCCCGCAGGTCCCCGCATCCCTCCCGGGCGGGCGGGCGGGCGCGAGCTCGGTCCCCGCGGGCACAGGGGCCGCACTCCCAGATCGCGCGCGGGACCCGGCGGCCCCGCCTTCCCCGGGACGCGAGCTGGCGCGGCGGACCGCGCAGACGCCCCGTCCCACCCCGACCCGCGCCCGGGACCTCCCGAGCACCCGCAAGGCGGCCGGCACCCCGCGAGCACCACACCCCGAGCCCGGGAGGGGCCGGGGCCGCCGAGCTCCCTCCGGCAGGGCAGGGAAGGCGGCGCGAGTCCCCGCGCTGCGGGGTCGACCGGGGTCCCGGGGAGCTGCAGGAATCCGCGCCCCCGGACAAGGGGGCGGGGTGCGGAGAGTGGGCACCTCGGGGTCCTGGCGCGGGAGCTGGCGCGGGGACCGGGTCAGAACCGCTGCTCGGAGGCCTGGGCGATGCCCGGGGAGGGAGGACGGGGGCTAAGGCTGCAGTGGGCGCAGGTGGGAGAGAGGAGATCTGCAGGGCGCTGCGGCATCCGGAGGAGGAAGGCCAGGGGGGTCCCCGGAGGCAGAGCCGCCCGGGCGGGGGGTCCCCCAGCTCGGGACCGCCGCGGGCAGGTTCGGCGGGGCCCGGCCGGGGGCGGGGGCGGCCGGACCTCTTACCTTGAAGGCCACGGGCAGGGTCTTATTGCAGCGCCAGTGCGAAGGCAGCACCGAGCACAGGAAGTTGGGGCTGTCGGTGCGGACGAGTTCGGCCGGGTGGTCGGCGATGATCTCCACCATGGTGCGGTTGTCGTGCGGCGGCCGCAACCGGGGCACCGCGGCCGCCGCCACCGCCGCCGCCGCCGCCGCCGCCTCCTGCTGCTGCTGCTGCTGTTGCTGCTGCTGTTGCTGCTGCTGCTGTTGCTGTTGCTGCTGTTGCTGCTGCTGCTGCTGCTGCTGCGCAGCCACCACCGGGCTCACGTCGCTCATCTTGCCGGGCTGCAGGCTGCTGGAGGGGGGGCTGAAGCGCCGGCTGGTGCTCGGATCTACGGGAATACGCATCACAACAGCCGCAAGTTAGCGAAGTGGCCGGGGGAGGGGGAGGAGGTGGAAATGG
>PVJS01016588.1:0-37297 GCA_004027185.1 Glis glis | reverse complement strand
ATTCTACCTCCGATCTACACCTCCAGCCCTATTTTTTATTCTTTATTTTGAAACAGGGTCTCACTAAGTTGTGGAGGGCCTCACTAAGTAGCTGAGGCTGGCCACGAACCTACGATCCTCCTGTCTCAGCCTCCCAAGTACTGTGCCATCACGCCCGGCTCCCCCAGCCCTTTTTTATATTTTATTTTGAGACAGGGTCTTGCTAAGTTGCCCAGGCTGGCCTCTAACCTTCGACCCTCCTGCCTCTGCCTCCCGAGTCACTGGGAGTATAGGCATGCACCACCACACCTGGAATACTGTTGGTCTTTTAAGACCAATGTTGATATGGAAAATGCTCATTCTAAGATAATAACCCTTTACCCTCCCAAACGTCTCTGTGCTCCCCTTCCCGTTACCTAACCTGGTAGACTCTTCATGTCATGGTTGCTTTCAGAATGTGGAATCGGTGGGGGAAGAGGGAAGAAGGGGTGATATAATGAGAAAAGGAGTAGCCAAAAAAGAAAATAAAAACGAAGAAGAGGAGATGGAGGAAAAGAAAAGCTCACTGAAAATGTGCACAGCGCAGACACAGGGACATGAGAAGAGCAGGCTGAGTGGTTTACACACACCAGGAGAAGAATCAGACCTACACGGGGATGAGTCCCCAACACCCTGCAAGCCACTTGAAGAGAGATGACACTCTCTCCCCGCACCTGTGCGCAGCCACCCCCGCCCTGCACAAGTGGAAAAATGAGTGGGGTTTTAAAGTGGTGCCTAAACCCATCGAGCCAAGTCCCTGCTCCGGGAACATCCTCTGCCTGATGAGCCTTTTCCAGGGGCCTGTGACTCAGCTGCCCTGTTTACCGAGGGTCTGCGGGGAAAGATTTACAGCTGTGAACACCAGCTCACGTTCCTCCACGGGTAATTCCACCTCAAAGGCAGAGTGACTCGAGCCGGCCCAGGAGCGCAGGCCTGAAGGGTGTTAGGTGTAGCCACCGTCATAAGATGGGATTCTACGGAATGATAACCCAGTGATAATTAGGTAGAATTGGGATTCTACTTAATGATAACTTTTTTTTGGGGGGGGGCCTGATATTTCTCATGGGCTTTTAGCATTGCTACAGCACTATTTTTTTTTTTCAGGTAGAGAACAGACAGGACTCATTGACCCCACAGTTTTATGGCAAATTTAGGCCCAGAAAGAAAAGATAATTTGTCTAAGGTTGCTTTTTATTTATTTTGTTTGTTTATTGTGCTACTGGGATTGAACCCAGGGGCATTCTACCTCTGAACTAGATCCCCAGACATGTTTTATTTTTTATATTGAAACAGGGTCCCACTAAGTTGCTGAGAGTCTTGCTAAGTTGCTGAGGCTGGCCTCCAAACTGTGGTTCTCCTGTCTCAGCCTCCCAAGTACTGGGATTACAGGCGTGTGCCACCATACCCGGCTCCTTGTTGAGGTTGTGTAATTGCACACGTGCCATGCTTCCCACAAACAAACTCGTTCACAAAAAAAGCTCACTGAAAATGTGCACAGTGCAGACAGCCTCATCCACGTCTGGATCCCAGGTCAAATGCTCGCTACGCATTTTCTGCATTCTCCCATGATTCTACGAGTGCCTCTCGCCTTTCGAAAATTTCTATAATCCATTTTGATTTGATTCCATTCAAGTCATGTGCTTCAGAGAGCTGGGAATGTAGCTCAGTGGTAGAGCGCTTGCTTAGCATGCAAAAGTCCCTGGGTTTGATCCCCAGAATCACACACACAAAAAAAAATTTTAGCTAGGCATGGTGGCACACACCTGTAATCTCAGTACTTGGGAGGCTGAGACAGGAGGATCACAGGTTCAAACCCAGTCGGGACAACTTAGCCAGCCCCTGTTTCAAAATAGAAAAGGATGGGGGATGTAGCTCACAGGTAGAATGCTCCTGGGTTCGATCCCCAGTTCCATAAAAAATACAAATCTCATAGAGTTGGCGTGAGATTAAATGACTGGAGCACATAAAGCACTTAGAATGGTCCTTGGTATACAACAAGTGTGCAATCTATACTACTAGTATTCATTCAACAAACATCTGTGGATTGGTGCTTGCATGTCTGACACTGTGTCAGGGGCTGGGCAGAGGCTCCCCTACACTCAGGCGGCAGTTGCCATATCACGTGTCCTTAATAGATTGTCGCTGAATGGAAGGGTTCGAAGTCAAATGCCGGATAAGACCAAATAGCTCCGGTGTTCTGCTTTCCAGTCCAATGCCGGAGAGGGCCTCATACACAATATTGAAGCCTTTGAGAAATAGAAATGCCCGTGTCAAGACCTTGGGATGGAGTGGGCCAGGGGGTCCAAGAGGTCGGGGTACGCCTGGAACCCCGGCACTGGCACGCCTCTCCTCTCAGGCGTGTGAAGGAGGACGTGCTCAGTGGACTAGGAAGCCGCAGGGGGCTGACCCATCGATCCCGACAGTCACAGCGAAGGGGTCTGGGCGGTGGGGAAGGGAACGTGGGGCCCTGAACCTTCGGCTCAATTCTCTATGAACCTAAAGCTGCTCTAGAAAGACAAAGACTATTGCCGCAAGAATCGCATGGGGGGAAATAGGAAAGCCACTTTTTGGGGGGAAGGAACACGTGGACTTTTTGATCTTTTTACAGTTCTGCCCAGGAATTGGAAATTGAGACACATGGAAACGAGGAGGGCAAGAGGGTTCTGACTTTACAAGAATCAAACTTCTTGGTTGAGTAAGTCGGTCACGACTGACCTGTCCCACCTGAAGAGCACTTCCGCGTGGCTTTTATTGGGGTTTCAGAAAGGGATGTGTATTTAAAAATAAAAACACTGAAAAAATTTTTGAACATATTTAGAAAATGGAATGTAATTTTCTATTGGTGGTGCACGCCTATAATCCCAGTACTTGGGAGGTTGAGACAGGAGGATCGCAGGTTCGAGGCCATACTCAGAAACTTAGGGAGACCCTCAGCAACTTAGTGAGACCCTGTTTCAAAATAAAAATAAAATAGGGCTGGGGGTGTAGTTCGGAGGTAGAAAGCCTCTGAGTTCAACCCCTCGTACAAAAATAAAGGAAAGAAAAGAAAATGTAAGGCAAAGGAGAGGCCGCCAATTGGGCTGATGTGTCTTCTGAGGCTGGGCTGTGTCTCACTAACCTGTGGCTTCCAGATCCGTAAGAGGAACAGCTACAGTAGCGCCCAAGCTTCCATGGGCAAGACCAGCCAGGAGAGGA
Organism: Glis glis; assembly: GCA_004027185.1. Classification (NCBI taxonomy): domain Eukaryota; kingdom Metazoa; phylum Chordata; class Mammalia; order Rodentia; family Gliridae; genus Glis; species Glis glis. Next base: position 34,084 of record PVJS01016588.1, on the reverse strand, counting down.
GACAGTGTGGACACAGAAAGCTCCAGCCGCAGTTCAGCCCTGGAGCCCTCCTGGTCTCCAGGAAGAAGCCCCCAGTGGTGGAGTTCCAGAAGGGGCGCAACAAGAAGGTCGGGCTTCCCCTGCGACCCCTCGAGGTGGCTCAGAAAGCCAAGTCGAGCTCATTTCTTCCTCTCCCAGTCTGCAGGAAGTAAGAGCCGTGGGCCTGCCGACTGCAAGGGACAGCGGGGCTGGGCATGGGCCCCTTCGTCTAAGAGCCTGGTGAGAGGCAGGTGCCATGCATGCACCCCACATCCCTGGCACATCTTAGGGCTTTTCCTGGAAAAGTCCATAAGGGATTTGCAGTCTTGAAAACCCCGAGCCCGAAACACCCTGGGCCTCGGGACTCCCCCTTCCCAGGCCACCGGCAGGCCGGCTGCTCCCAACATCTCATCACAGTCGCCAGGCCTGTCAGCAGGGCGAGGGTCTCACCCCGTCACATGGGGGTCCCCAGGTCCACTTCTTGCTGGGCTCTTTCTTTCTCAAATACCTACTCTCATAGCCCTGATCCTAATAAATAGAAAATCGCTGGCCTGCCCGGGGAGGAAGCAGGTCAGAAAGATGGGAACAGGGTCCACCTCGCCAAACACTCCTGATTTGCATTTCCCCACATTTTACAGCCGGTGCAGGCTCCAGAAATCCCGACCTCTTCCCCTCGTGCTGTCTTGGAGCCTTCTTGTCCAAGAAGCAGCCACCACCCGACCACACTGCGGCTACTGTGTGTGCTCCGTCAAAGCCCAGGGCTTTCCCTTCTACCCTCTCTGCCTGCTGTGGGCTTTGCTTCCCATTGGACCGTATTTTGTCTGTGTGTGTGTGTGTGTGTGTGTGTGTGTGTGTGTGTGTGTGTGTGAGGGTCCCCTTCCAGGGGTGTAGGACAGATCTCCCAGAGCGCCATCTCTCCAGCTCAGTCCTGCACCCTGGGTTTTTGTTACAATGATACCCAGACAGAACCGGCCACCCGTCCAGAGTTCAGCCCGAGTCTCTCGCCCTGAGAGGCTGCATAGGAACGTAGCAGGTGCCTTGCTTAGAGCTCCTAGCTTCCTCAGAAGGAAGGATTGGTAGGGCTGAGCCTTGGGACCCAAGGAACCTTTGATGCATCTTCCCCTTTGAAAGAGGCAGTTGAAACCCAGAGCGGTCCCCAAGGGAGAGGCAGCCCAACCACAGTCCCCACTCCCGAGCCTGCTGTCCATCCAAGAGGTTGTGCTATTCCTGACAGTTAATCACAGGACCTTTGAACCCCCAAAGAGATGGACACTCACCCACTCCGCAGCTCCACTCAAACACCAGCGACAGAAACAGCAGGAGGCTCAAGGACAGGAGCCCCTTGGGATCCATGAGCTAAGAGGCGAGGGAAAGGGCTGGCTGGGAGCCTGGCACCCGCTCAGGGCGGCAGGGCAGCAGCAGGCTCCGTCTGGTGGCACGGTCTAGTTTACGCCTCAGGAACCAACAGCTTCCTGTCTTGCTGGGGCTTTTTCTGCAAGTCTCAAGGGTTGCTCATCTCCTTCAAGCTTTAAACCACTTTGATGTTCTCAAGAAACACGGGCGAGTCAGGCGCTTACACCACTGGAGCCGGGAAAGGGGCCGTGAAGTCACTTCGGTCAAACCCTGGTGTGGGGCAGAACGTGCTCCCTCCTCCTTTATCTTCGCGGTTTCCAGGAAGCCGTGTCGGCTCCGGCAGCTCTTCTTAGAGTGCCTTGGCCCTCAGCAGTGGGTTAGGGCAGCCCACACGTTTGGTAATTCAAAGCTGAACATAGAGGGCTGACCCCGGCCAGGTGCTGGGCCTCTTACTTCTGCTCATTCTCAGGCGTGCATGTGGGTCCTGGTGCCACAGTCACGGAGAGACGAGGTGGGCAAGTGCAGGTCATTGGCAGAAACCGACCCCCTGCTGGGTAGCGTTGAGCTGTCGTAGAGCCGCACACTGAGATTAGCATCTGGGACCAACTCGACTGTGCACATAGAGCCCGGTTGAGTGGGATTTGTCGACTTGCGGGAAATTCCGGGAGCTGATGGGATGGATAGGGTGTGGACCTCGATGTCCGCTCCATCTACCAGCAATGTTTAACCCTTCCTTCCTCTTAGTTTGTCTCATGGCCGCCTTCCTGCTTTTCCTTATCTTGTCCCATAACAATTTGCTGGCTTCTGTGTTTAACTTTTACGATGCCTTGCTTAAAGTTTCTATAAAAGGTGCTGGCTGTAGGATTCAGGAGGCGAGGAGAATTGCCATGTTACCTCCTCCCCGGACGACCCTAAATATTAAATATTAAAATAATAATTTTGGACCGAGAGTCGTTCATGCGAGGGACTTGAGAAAGCAGCAAACGTGGCACCGGCCCAACACAGGGTAGAATGTGGCAGAACCAAGTGGGGAGCACTTTTTTGTTTGTGGGTTTTTTTTTTTTTTTGCGGTACCGGGGATTGAACCCAGGGGCGTTCTACCTCCGCGCTACACCCCCGGCCCTATTTTCTATACTTTATTTTGAAACCGGGTCTCACGAAGTTGCAGAGGGCCTCACTAAGTAGCTGAGGCTGGCCGTGAACCCGGATCCTCCAGTCTCAGCCTCCCAAGTACTGGGATTACAGCGTGCACCACCACGCCCGGCGCTTGTTTGTGTTCTGTGGTGGTACTGAGGATTGAACCTAGGGGCTCTCTATCACTGAGTTACACCTCCGGCCTTTTTATTTTATTTTACATTGACACAGGGTCTTGCTAGGTTGCTGAGAGTCTCGCTAAGTTGCTGAGAGTCTCGCTAAGTTGCTGAGGCTGGCCTCAAACCTGCAATCTTCCTGTCTCAGCCTCCCAAGCACTGGGATTACAGACGTGCGCCATGGCACCCAGCCCGTGCTATGCTTTGCAGAGCTGCCTTTATTTTAGAGCTTGTGCCTAACTTTCTGTTGAAAAGGAGCTAGAAGTGGCAGAAGAAAGTCTCCCGGAAGGATGCAGCCAATGGCGAATGCTGCTGCGGGTGCGCAGGAAGAGACGCTGGAAGGCCAGGCTGGTATTCAGAGTCCATATCGACAGGCCGCAGCCTCTCTCCTCCTGGCCGCCCCAACACACCAGGGTTGTGAGAGCCGGTCACAGAGGTGAACTGGCTCTTTCCCCTCATCATTTCCTTCCTTCCCCCTAAGACCTAACTACACACCTGGTGCTCTTAAGAGCCAACTGTTGCCAGGTGGGGTGGAGCACACCTGTCATCCCAGTACTTGGGAGGCTGAGCCAGGAGGATCACTGGTTCTCCGCCAGCCTCAGCAACTTAGCGAGACCCTCAGCAGCTTAGCAAGACCCTGTTTCAAAGTAAAAACAGGGCTGGGAGGTGTAGCTTGGGGTAGAATGCACCTGGGTTCGATTCCCAGTACCAGAAAGAGAGAGAGAGAGAGAGAGAGAGAGAAAGAGAGAGAGAGAGAGAGAGAATTGTTAAATTTTCAAGAATCTTGTATACTTGTTGATAAACATGGCCATCATTAAATTATACACATTTATTTAAGTCAAGAGTCAAAAGATGGACAGGGGGTATAGCTAAGTGGTAGAGTGCTTGCCTAGCATGGGCAAGGTCCTGGGTTCAATCCCCAGCATACACACACACACACACACACACACACACACACACACACACATCAACTTTCATAAACTTAAAATTAATAAAACTGATTGAACTATATACTGAGTTAGCCGGGTGTGGTGGCGCACACCTGTAATCCCAGCACTTGGAAAGCTGAGACCGGAGGATTGCAGTTTCGAGGACAGCCTCAGCAAGCAGTGGGACTCTCATCAACCTAGTGAGACCGTGTTTCAAAAATAAAAAATAAAATAGGGCTGGGATGTGGAATGCCCCTGAGTTCAATCCCCGGTACCAATAAATACATACATACATACATACATACATACATACTGATTTAAATGTTCGTACTTAAAACAGAGGGAATCAAACCCTAGAACTCACAACTTCCTTCTTGCCTTGCAACATCCAGGTGCTCGCGCTCTGGAAGCCAGCGGGGCCTCTTGCACCTGCACGGTGGAGCTAACGTGCAGACCTGGGCTGGGCTGCGCCTCTGCTCCCAGCTCTGTGCAGGCCACAGCGAGAGCGCCATGGGAATCGACAACCATATAAACCAGAGCTTCCGTGTGTTGCTTTGTTGATTGCCCAGGTAAAAGAAAGCGATAGAGAAGCAACGATGCAGACTCGACTCAAAAGTGCCGCAACGGTGGCCCTTACAGTATGTATAACATAAAAATGTTGAACAAATGTTTTTCCAGTATTCGAAAACTTCCAGGTGATGCAGTAGAAAATGGTTAGCATCATGACCAGTGAGCGACATTCCGACATACGCCTCTGTTGTTTCACGTTTCTTTCATTTAAAAAAGGGCATCGAGCCAGGTGTGGGGACACACACCTGTCATCCCAGTACTTGGGAGGCTGAGACAGGAGGATCACAGGTTCCAGGCCAGCCTCAGCAACTTAGTGAGGCCCTCCGCAATTTAGCGAGACCCTGTTTCAAAATCAAAAAATAAAAAGGGCTGGGGGTGTAGCTCAGAGGTAGAATACCACTGGGTTCAATCCCCAGTGCCACAAAAATAAAATTTAAAGAAAAGGGCATTGATCAACATTTGTGTTAGAGCTACATTCACCAATTGTAACCACAGATAGGAGTTAAACCAACATAACTGCAGGCATTCTGTGAGGCTTGGTTGGCTATATGGGATTTATAATAAAGGGTATTGTACAATTTATTAAAATATAAAGATTATATTAAAATCTAATAAATTATCATTTGTAAATTGTGTGGTACATCTTTCATATAAATAAAATTTATAACAAAGTCATATATATGCACACATACATGTGTATGTATAGATAAATAGATAGATATGCATATGTTGCTTTTCAGAGAACTGGTTGGTAAGTATTTGCCAGCACACCACTGCCACATAAGTGAGAGTACCAATGATGGGGTACACGGCATACTCTTTACATAGCTGGCTCGGGTCCAGTGGCACATACCTGTAATCCTAGTACTTGGGAGGCTGAGACAGGAGGATCGCAGGTTCGAGGCCAGCCTCAGCTACTTAGTGAGACCCTGTTTCAAACTCAAAAATAAAATAAGGCTGGGAGTGTAGCTCAGAGGTAGAATACCCCTGGGTTCAATCCCCAGTACCACAAAAAATATCTGGGATATAACTAAATGACGTGAGAATAATGGGGTCTCATATTCTTCTACAGCTTATCCCATAAAACTTTTGTATAGACCATAAAATTGAGAACTGACATCAGGACAGAGTAGACCCTGTGATGTTAATACACATGTATTCTAGTTTTCTATAAAAACAAAACAAACTGCCGAGCATAGTGGTGCACACCTGTAATCCCAGTACTTGGGAGGCTGAAGCAAGGAGGATCTCAGGTTCAAGGACAGTCTCAGCAAGTAGTGAGATGCTCATCAACTTAGCGAGACCCTGTTTCAAAATAAACATTAAAAATAGGGCTGGGGGTGTAGTTCAGAGGTAGAAGGCCCTGGGTTCAATCCCCAGTACCAAAAACAAACAAACCTTTGATGAGACAAGACCATGCTGTGCTCTTTTAAGGCAATCTAATTTCATACTTGAAGCGCCTCAGTGGAGGTCTTACTACTAACCCCATGTTATAAATGGGGGACCAGTCCTCAGAGCTGATGGGCTCTCCTGGAGTCCCACAGCTACTGGAATGCACGCTGTGTTCCGGTGTACGGACGCCAGACTCCTTTCTCCCAAGGACAGGCATTTCCTGGCGCCTTCCCTTCGCCCTTCCTCTTCGCGGATTCAACCCTTCTCTAGGCTCACCTTGTGGCATCTCCACTCCGTTCCTCGTTCCCCCCTTTGCAGACACTTCACGCTAATTCTGGGCATTTACTGTCCAGTGAGATGGAACGCTTGATCAATGAGTGAGGGTCAAAGATGGTTTAGATGGGGGGACCAGCACAGACCAAGGCATGGAGCAGGAGAACCCTGGATGCGCCCCATTCCTCACCCCCAGCTCTGCCCTCTGCAGCACAGCACCGCTTCCTTCCTTCTGGCTGCGCAGAGTCCTGAGAGTGAAGACAGCCATATTTCTGTAGAAAACAGCCTTCTCTAGCAGGGTGTGGTGGTTCATGCCTGGAACTCCAGTACTTGGGAGGCTCAGCAAGACCCTCAGCAACTTAGTGAGACCCTGTTTCAAAATGAAAAATAAAATAGGGCTGCGGGTATAGCTCAGAGGTAGAATGCCCCTGGGTTCGGTCCCTAGCACCAAAAAATAATAACAGCCTTCCCCAGGCAACCTAGATGGTTTTTGCAAAAAAGATCATCTCCTGTTCTTAAATGTGAAGGTATAATGTGTCCCTAGGACTTGCGTCTCTCTCTCTCTCCTGACCCTTTATGGCTGAGGGTGGCAAAATGACCTGCCTACCAGTGTTAAGGGCCAGAAAACTCCCTGGACATCTTGGCTTGCCAGCCGATGGCTGTCTTCCTCTCAGTCTCTGACCAGAGTCCCCCTAGGACAAGAGGCAGCCCCACAGGGTGGAGTCACCGAGCTGCAGGCCAGCCCACCTGCCCTCACCGGGCTCGTGACAAACACATTTATCTGGATACGCAAAGAAAAAAAAAACCCCAAACAAAATGAAAATACAAAATTCCCCCAAACTTGAAACATCTCCTAGGAGACCTAGTTGCAGAGTCTAAACCCGGCCGGGGAAAACACAGGGAAAAACACCCGGGGGTCTGCCGAGCCGGCGAGATGAGGAAGCCCGTGGGCAGGTGTGTGACCCGGGACTGAGCGCATCAGTGGGTCAGACGGCCCTGCTGTGGGGCTGTGGGGGGAGGGGGAAACCAGGCTGGGAGGTGGCTTTACCCAGCATGCTCACTCCGGTTTCCATGCCAACTAGTTACCTTCCAGCTGATGGATGTGGGCCGGGAGGGCCAGAAACGCTGGCCCATATCACGTCTGTGGGGCTCAGCTTGCCAGTCCAAGCCCCCCGCCCCAGCCTCCCCCAGCACAGTCTCCTCCGGGGCTTCAGCCTCAGCACAGCACACTGCAGTCTGGGGCTGAGACACTGTGGACATCTGTCCCCTGAAGACATTCTCTCCAAACTCCCCCCACCATCCTTCCAGAGCCAATGTGGGGGATCCTGTCTCCCCGGGGGGCCTGCCTGGACTGACTCTGAGCTCTTCATGTCCTGTAAGGGGTAGCTCCGAGAGAGTCACGGACCCTCCCCAGCATTTTTATTTATTTATTTATTTATTTATTTATTTTTTTGCAGTACCGGGGATTGAACCCAGGGGCGTTCTACCTCCGCGCTACACCCCCGGCCCTATTTTTTATACTTTATTTTGAAACCGGGTCTCACGAAGTTGCGGAGGGCCTCATTAAGTAGAGAGAGAGAGAAAGAGAGAGAGAGAGAGAGAGAGAGAGAGAGAGCTGAGGCTGGCCGCGAACCCGGATCCTCCGGTCTCCACCTCCCAAAGTACTGGGATTACAAGTGTGCGCCACCATGCCCGGCGCTCCCCAGCATTTTTAGAAGCATTCTTGGCAAGGGTGCATCCTGGTATCCCTTAGCCGTGAAGTCTGCAAGCTTGCTTCTTACTGGCATGAGTTGCTAGAGAGAGGGAAATGCCCCTGTCATCCTCCTCCTTCTAGGAAGGAGCAGATTTCAGGAACCGGGGACAGTGGCCGCTGAGTCACCAGCCTCAGATCTTTTCTGTGTGCCAAAACCCGCCTCCAGCGCCCCATCCACCTTCTTGGACAGTGGCCAATATGACAGTGCTTTGTGAAGTACCCCGGGGAACCGAGCTTCCCTCCAGGAAAAGCTCAGACCCAAGTCTCCTTGCTCTGGCAGTTCTAGATTTCTTTTTAGCGGATCCACCGAGCACTTTTCCAGCAAAGACTGATGGGAACAGAACTCACTCCTTTCTCTCTGGGAAATGCTGGTCCCTCACCATCCGAGTCCTTCCCCGAGAGGCAGAGACCTCTGCGAGGTCATCCAAGGTCCTGTGCGGTGGAGCGCAGGGTGAGGGAGTCTCTGCATTGAAGAGCCGAACTGACCCGGGGTGAGTCCCGGCCAGAGGCAGGAGCATGGACACGTGGGCAGTTTGGAAGACCTAGCTGCGACTAGAGAGCGGCAGTGAAGAATTCTAACGAGTCACTGGAGAGAGAGAGAGAGGCACTGTGGGACAAACCACAGGCACAGCCATTGGTGGAAAGCAAGTAGCATCCTTGTCTCCATTCACTGGCCTACCCCAGCACCAATCACAGAAACAAACCCAACATGGTCTTAGCCTGGTTTAGAATATAATGGGTTACCTCTAGAGTAACCGGTCTACAGCATGGTGGCTCTGGGACTCTAATGATACAATCATATTCGGAAGGAGTGATACATCTCATTACCAACCAGCGAATGACTTTACCGGGTAACACTTCCATGCAGAGGAAGATATGCAGGAATGAGGGTTGTAGATATTAGAGTTTCAGCCGACTGTGGTAGCCCACGCCTGGAATCCCAGTCCTTGGGAGGCTGAGACAGAAGGATCATAGGTTCAAGGCCAGTCTCAGCAACTAAGAGACGCCCTCAGCAACTAGCGAGACCCTGCTTCCAAATACAAAGTAAAAACCACGAGGGGTGCAGCTCAGAGGTAGAATGCGCCTGGGTTCAATCCCCAGTACCAGAGAAGAAGAAGAATAATGATTAGAGTTTTGTCTTAAGATGTCTGATCGCATGTCAACTTGGTGGCGTCATGGCGCCCAGATGGAACCCTTCCTTTCTGCGTGAGTCTATGAGGGGGTTTCTGCTATGGGCTTTGCACGTGAATCGGGGGACTCAGTAAAGTAGTCTAGGCAGGGTCCAGTCCCTCGCCGGTCTGCGCAGGATGAGCAGCCTTCCGCCCCCAGCTCCTCTGGGTCTCGGCCTGAGACCTGCTCTGGAAGGACAGACACCACTGGCCTTCCCGGGAGCCAGCTCGGCAAGCCATGGGACTCCTCAGTCTCCACCACCACGTGACTCAATTGCTCAGGCTAAGTCTCTTCATATATACCTATGTGCACACCCGCATGTAGATTCCTTGTCTCTGGAGAACCCTGACTAATTCATGCGCCTTCCTTTTAAAATTGCAAATATAATGTGGCATTGAAGAATATTTAAAAAGAAAAGAAAGAGCCAGTCGCAATGGCACATGCCTATAATCCCAGTACTTGGGAGACTGAGACAGGAGGATCATAGGTTTGAGGCCAGCCTCGACAATTTAATGAGACCCTCAACAACTTAGCAAGACTCTATTTCAGAATAAACAAGACCCTTTTCAGCAGTGGCTTTTTTCTTACCTCAATGAACTATGCATTCCGGGGGGAAAATTGTAACTAAAATCACTGGTACACACAGACTTTTCTGCTCTTTTTTATTTAACATAGTACATAAAAATACATTACAGTCTGTTGCCTAGTTTTATGAAGGGATTTTTCTTCAGGAAGATTGTGTCCATTATCTTTCCTTGAAAAAAGAATAAATGAAGCTCATGATATTATTTAAAATGTCACATTTTAGAAGGCTTTCTATGCACTGAAGAAGTAAAGACCGTACTTGGAGACAAATACTTTCTTTTTTAGTTTTAACTGTTTTTAAACTTTGCTTTGTTGAGCAAAAGAATAAAGTTAAAACAATGAGGAGGTGGGCCCATCTGAGCTCAGCGAATGAGTCTGTCAAGAGTTGGCCTCTAGCCGGGCTTGGTGGCGCACGCTTGTAATCCCTCCCAGTACTTGGGAGGCTGAGACCGGAGGATCCAGGTTCGCGGCCAGCCTCAGCTACTTAGTGAGGCCCTCCGCAACTTAGTGAGACCCGGTTTCAAAATAAAGAATAAAAAATAGGGCTGGGGGTGTAGCTCAGAGGTAGAACGCCCCAGGTTCAATCCCCGGTACCGCAAAAAAAAAAAAAAAAGAGTTGGCTTCCATTTCTTTCTGTCATATTGTCTTTAAGAAGGATGACTCATCATTCCCAATTCTAGATAAAGGCCACTAAAATGTTGAACCCTGAGCCATGGTGGTGAACACTTGTCATCCCAGTACTCGGGAGGCTGAGACAGGAGGATGGCAGGCTCGAAGTGAGTCTCAGCAACTTAGTGAGACCCTGTTTCAAAATAAAAACTAAAAAGGAGCCGGGCGTGGTGGCACACGCTTGTAATCCCAGTACTTTGGGAGGCGGAGACAGGAGGATGCGGGTTCACGGCCAGCCTCAGCTCTCTCTCTCTCTCTCTCTCTCTCTCTCTCTCTCTACTTAGTGAGGCCTTCCGCAACTTCATGAGACCCGGTTTCAAAATAAAGTATAAAAAATAGGGCCGGGGGCGTAGCGCGGAGGTAGAATGTCCCTGAGTTCAATCCCCGGTACCGCAAAAAAAAAAAAAAAAACTAAAAAGGGCCGAGGGTGGAGCTCGGAGGTAGAGTGCCCCTAGGTTCAATCCCCAGTACCAAAATAAAGAGCCTGGCTCTCAGTGTACTTTGCTCACACGGGTGTGCTAGGCGATAGGAGCAGAAGAAGGGGAGAACTTTCCAAGCAGATGGTCCTTTCTCAGAATTCTGCACCAGGTCTACCTTTACAGCTAATATCTCCAACTCACAGAGGAGCAACCCAGTGCCTAGAGAGTTAAATAACTCTTGGATTTTGTTCTAAAAGATCCCTTCCCTGCTTGGGCTCTATGCCCCATATCCAGCTCACTTATCAGTAAGACTCTTTTCAGTGTGTGTGTGTGTGTGTGTGTGTGTGTGTGTGTGTGTGTGTGATGGAGTTTGACCCCAGGGCCTTGACACATGCTAGGCAAGTGCTCTACCACTGAGCGACAGCCCCAGTCCACCTTTTGGCCCCTGACTTCTTTAGGCTTTCCAGTGTTCTTAGGAACTGCCCTAGCCATGACCTTAGGCTTTCTCTTTAACTCCCTCCCTCCATCTCAACCTCTCAGCCTTTCACATGAACGCAAGATGTTCATAATTCGATCATATTTTTGCTTTAGAAAGATTACTCTGAGTCGGTTGTGATGGCACACACTTGTAATCCCAGTACTTGGGAGGCTGAGACAGGAGGATCACAGGTTCAAGGACAGTCTCAGCAAGTAGTGAGATAGGGCTGGGGGTGTAGCTCAGAAGTAGAATGCCTCTGGGTTCAATCCCCAGTGCCAAAAAAAAAAGAAAGGAAGGAAGGAAGGAAGGAAGGAAGGAAGGAAGGAAGGAAGAAAGAAAGAAAGAAAGAAAGAAAGAAAGAAAGAAAGAAAGAGAAAGAAAGAAAGGTTACTCTGGCCATAGTGCAGAAGAGATTTAGGTAGAACTAGAGACTGGGAGATGATTAGAAAAAATTAATGGTCTTAGCTAAAGAAATGGCAGTCAGGTGGCAGAGAAGGAGGTCCCCGGAGAGCCCTTTCATGGGTGGATCTGGAGGGATTCGGGGACTAATTGGATATGGGATGTCAGGGAGAATGACCTCTATCCTGTGACCTTAGATTTCTGGTGTGGTCTCCTGGCAGATAATGCTACCCTTGTTTAAGAAGGTCAGTGTGGGAGGCGGAGAAAACCTTGGGGCAAACTTGGGAGCAAGGAGTGTAAGATTAGCTTGCTGGCTTGGGGTATGTTCAGTGGAAGTGTTTTCGACCTATCTAGGTGGAGATTTCCAGGGAGTATTTGGATCTAGAGAGGCGAATTTCAGAGGAGAGGGATAATCTGGAGGCAGAAAACAAAAACTCAAACAGCACACCTAGAATTCATTTCCAACGCCCTTACCTCGCCCCGGGAAGGCTGAGGCAGAGAGGCTGTCGCCTCTGAGGGATTTGACACGTGGCCCGTTTTTGCAAAGTTGGGACCAGAAAGCAGATCTCTGGGGCCTGCGTCCATGTCCCCATCTTCTGACGGAGTTTCCTACAGTCCGCGTGTCTTCACGGTTCCCCAGTCGAGCAAGACACAGCATACAGAAAGTGCTAGAAGTGTTTGTGGAATGAACATACTTGTGGCTCTTCTTACAAACAGGGCTGATCCCTTCTCTGCACGTCATCATCGGAGCTATATCCCGAGGCATCCTGGAAGTCACCAGACCCAGGGAAGTCCTATTTAGCCACCAAATTTGCATTTCCCCAGGTGCCCCAGCCCCCCACTCCACTTCCTCTGAGAGCAAAGCCTCTGCTGTCAGGTCTCAGACATGGTGTGAGTCCACAGATATGACTGGGAAGATTGATAATAACAAAAGTAGAAAGAAGGTATGATTTGGGACACAGAAATCATGTGAGCAGAACCAGGCACAGTGGCATACACCTGTAATCCCAGTACTTGGGAGGCAGAGACAGGAGGATTGCAGGTTTGAGGCCAGCCTCAGCAACTTAGTGAGACTCTCAGCAACTTAGTGAGACCCTGTTCCAAAACAATTTTTTTTAAAAAAAGGGGTGTGGGGCTGGGGTGTAGCTTGGAGGTAGAATGCCCCTGGGTTCAATCCTCAGTACCACAAAAAGAAAGGAAGGAAGGAAGGAAGGGAGGAAGGGAGGAAGGGAAGAAGGAAGGAAGGAAGGAAGGAAGGAAGGAAGGAAGGAAGGAAGGGAGGGAGGGAGGAAGGAAGGAAAAGAGAGGGAGGGAGGGAGGGAGGAAGGGAAAGGGAGTCACATAATCAATTTCATATTATTTTACACTTGGAGAAACCCACTAATTTGACACTTGCTGTATACCAGACCTTGTGTTGAATGATTCTCTGATGTCACCTCACTTTGCCTGGATAAAAAGACCCACTTGTTTTTTGACATAAGAAAACTGAAGCTTAGAAAAGTGACTTTTCCTGAAATTTCGAAGCTGATAAACAGTAGGTTGGGGACACAACCCCAGAACTGTCTGACTCCAGAGGTCATGCTTCTGCCCTGTGCTCTGCACCCCACCGCTCCCCCAGTTTTCTAATGCACTTCCGCGTGTTGGCGTACTATACACACGCCTGGAGACCCAAAGTCCCGTTCCGGCGGCGTGCCCGCCTAGCAGATCCTGCAGAGCTCAGTGGTCTAGGGCTTCAGAGGATCCGGGGAGAGCCCTCGTGAACATAAGCCACACAATGGGTCAAGCCCCGGGGAGTGCCCCGTGCCCCTCAGCGAAGGAAGACCAACTTGTCTTTGATTCCCAGCCTCAGCTCTCTGGTAACTACCAAATGGCCTCGGGCAAGCAAGCCACTTCCCTCTCTTGGTCTTCCAACATTGAAAATACAAGGAAATGCAAATGCTGTGGGCTTCCCTGCTGGCCGGCTTCCAGGGCTTCTATGTAATAATTATTTTTATCACACAGTGGGCAGAGAGAGGTGATGTCAGGGGGAGGGAGAGTGTCCCACTCCTAAGAAGTACTTCTTGGGCTTTGGAGAAGCAGTCATTGGTCTTAGCAAATGAATAAGAGAGTTGTTAGGTCAGTGAGGAGGGGGAGGGGGATTCCAGAAAGTGTAAAAACCCCAACCCAGGCACTGGGTGAGTTCGGGGGAATTGCAAGTTTGCAGCATTTGCTGAAAGGGAGGGGCCAGGCCAGAAATGAGAGGAGAGAAATCCACAGAAACCCAGTCATGTAAGGATCTGTCTCTCCAAAGAGCTTGTCCTTCAAGGGTCTAAGAGTGGAAACGGGGCCACCGAACTGTGCTTTAAAAAGAGCCTGGCAATGTGTGTTCCTGCCCTCTGCCAAACAAAGCCCGGAGGAAGAGAGTCCAAGCTGTAGCCCTGTTAATTATTCGGGGAGACGGTCTCCTCCTCTGGACTGGATCAACAGAAAAACAATCTGTCCTCCTCTGGTACAGGATTCAGTGGGAGTTCAAGGTTGAACTATATAGATATATCCTGAGAGTCCACAGGTCTATAAAAGGAGAGACCTGTATGGGAAAAGACGAGGATATGGTAGATGCAAAATAGGTCTTCAAACTTGGTGTGGTGGTACGCGCCTGTAATGCCAGTACTTGGGAGGCTGAGACAGGAAGATCACAGGTTCTTGTAATGCCAGTACCTTGGGAGACTGAGACAGGAAGATCACCGTTTCGAGAACAGCTTTGGCCGTTTAGTGAGACCCTCAGCACCTTAGTGAGACTCTATTTCCAAACAAAAAGGGCTGGAGGTGTAGTTTGGAGGTAGAATGTCCCTGGGTTCAATCCCCAGTACCACATCAATCAATCAATCAATGAATATTAGGTCTTCAGCCTCTTTAAGATTAGGGTATTGATCAGAGGCCCTTCTAATGCCGGCATTTACACCCATGTTATTCTACGCCCTGCTTTCACTACATCTCATGAATTCTTTGACATCTTGTGTTTTGGTTTTCGTTAATCTTCAAATATTTTCCAACTTCTCTTATGACTTGTTTTCCAACCCACTAGTTAGGAATGTGTCATTTAATTTCCACCAATGTGTGAATTTTCCAAATATCTCCCTGTTGTTGATTTATAATTTTACCTCATTGTGATCAGAAACATACTTTCAATGTTTCTATGATTTTAATCATTTTAAACTTATCGAGACTTGTTTTGCAGCCTAATTTCTAGTCTATTCCATGTGTCTTTTTTTTTTTCCAGTCCTGGGGATTGAACCCAGGGGCATTCTACCTCGAAGCTCCACCCCCAGCCCTACTTTTTTTTTTTTTTTTTTGAAATAGGGTCTTGCTAGGTTGTTGAGACTGTCTTTGAACCTGCAATCCTCCTCTCTCAGCCTCCCAAGTACTCGGATTACATTTGTGTGCCCTTTGGTTCATTTATTGTATTGTTTAAATTTATTTCCTTGTTGATCATATGTCTAGTCATTCAATCCGCTGTTGAAACTGGGATATGGAAGTTTCTAGTTATTGTTATTGAAATGTCTGTTTCTCCCTTAAATTTTGTTTCATGTATTTTTGGGCTTTGCTCATGGGTGGTAATGACATTTGAATAAACAGTGATAATGATAAAAGGCAGGCTCTCAGACAATGTTGGCTCTTTAAGTTTTTGTCAAATCTCTGGGTGCCTATGTTAGTAACTGTTATATGTAACTTCTCAACTGTTCAAGAAGTAACATCAGTAACTTCTTGATGGCATGACTCTTCTTCATTGTGAAATGCCTTCCTTGTCTTTTGAACATTTTTTGTCTTACATTCTGTTTTGACTAATCTCAGTCTCATCACCTCAAGTCTCTTAGGTTATTGTTTACATAGTATATTTTTTCCACCCTTTACTTCCAACCTGTTGGTAGATGTGAACATAAACGGTGTCTTTTCTTTTCTTTCTTTCTTTTTTTTTTTTTTTTTAGCAGTACCGGGAATTGAACCCAGGGGTGTTCTACCTCTGAGCTACACCCCCGGCCCTATTTTTTATACTTTATTTTGAAACCGGGTCTCACTAAGTTGCGGAGGGCCTCACTAAGTAGCTGAGGCTGGCCGTGAACCTGGATCCTCCGGTCTCAGCCTCCCAAGTACTGGGATTACAAGCGTGTGCCACCATGCCCGGCACAGCAACCAAGTTTTATTTTTTTTTCTTCCAGTGCATCCTTCCTTCCTTCCCTTCCCCTTCCTTTCCTTTCCCTCCCTCGCTCCCTCCCTTCCTTCCTTCCTGGGATTGAACCCAGAACCCAGAGGCATTCTACCTCCAAACTAAACCTCCAGCCCTATTTTTTAAAAAAAATAGGGTCTTGCTATGTTGCTGAAGCTAGCTTCAAACTTGTAATCCTCCTGTCTCAGGCTCCCAAGTACTGGATTACAGGTGTATGCCACCACGCCTGGCCCCTTCCTCTTTCTAGAAGGCTTTTCCACACACACTCTCTGAGCCAACAATGCCTCTCCCTTTTCAGTGCGTGATTCCAAAGGAATGCCCTCTCTGACCCCACACCGGACCCCATCCTTCTGGATTACTTTCTCTCCGTCCTCGATAGTCCTCCTATCCACCAATGGTCACACTCGACACACATGGCTATTGTCATAACTTAAATGAATAACTTATGAATCAATGTCCTCACTTACGGCTGTCTGCCAGCCTGGACTCTCCTCATACCGGTAAGAGCTGGCCTGTCTCTAGGGGTGTTAAATCTAGACACAGGCTTGACCCATAGCAGCTGCTTAGTAAATACGTCTCACCAGCTCTCTGAACCTGGTTGGTTGGGAGCTGACATGGAAGAACTCGTCCCCCCACACACACCTTCGCATGAGAACAGTGTGAAATCTGCCTCCTATCACTTCAGGATGTTTGGGGCAAATCCCTCTGTTTCATTTTGATCACTTCCAGTCATTTCACAGTTGAGTTCAACATAGAACTCCCCCGGCGCCTCTTCCTGTCACGGCTCAAGCCTGCCTCGTGGTCTACGGCAATGCAATGGGGAAGTGCGTGCAGCTCCCTCTTCCCTTCCTATTTTACCTCATCTAGTTCTGGCTTCTCAGGGACGCGAGGGCGTGGCTGGGGACGGTAGTCTTTTTATCTCTGGCTAATACTGGTCCCCCTGGATCCCGTCTGTGGCAGACGCCTGTCCTGGCTCAGCTGTGGAGTGAAAGGCGCTGATGTAGACGCTCTCTGGCCCAGCCCCTTCCTGACCCCTCCTGCTCAGCTTCCACTCATGACCTACGACACCACCTCTTGCTGCTGGGACATGCCCACCTGGTGGGCCAGGTGGTGTAAGGAACAAAGATAATCTTTTCTATTGAAGTAGCAAATTACATAGAAGCTACTCCTTTCCATTGTGTAACTGTAGCATAAGCATTCATTTGTAACTGTAGCCAGGGCATCTATTTTGTAACTGGTGTACATTTGTCTGCATGCTCCCCTTGCAGACTCTTCCCAGTGTCAGCCATTGGAGCTCATAGGACTTCTGGTTCACCAGACCATCCCTGAATGTCAGCTATCTAGCTCATACCACCTCTGGTTAACCAGACTCTTCCAGAGCCTTAAACTTTGTTTCAAAACTCCCCCCTGTCCTAGCAGTAAGCCAATCACTGCAGAGTTGTACTTTAAACTTTGTTTCTTTGTTGAAACTTTATTTCAGAATTTCTGTCTGTCTTAGAGAATAGCCACTCACACGGAGTTATGAGCCCAAGCCCTCACCAATCAGGGCGAGGGGCGGGATCGCCATCAGGGATAAAAGCAGAGCGGACTACCCGCACACACGGTGTGCTTGCTTACCAGACTTTAGGTCGGCTGCACACTCTCCTGCAGAAGTAGACTGCCTTGCCAAGTGACTTTCGATCTCGTGAGCTTTTATTTGCAGCTTCCCTAGAATCCATTTCTAACAGTGGCAAGACACCCTGCACTTGCCACCATCTGCAGTGTCCACTGTGGATCCTCCTCCACACCTGCCCTGCTAACAGCGGTGTGCAGGCTGCTCCATTTGCTCCCATCCGTGTTTCCACTGCTGGGGAGGCCCACAGTGCCCCCCAGGAGCGAGGTCTCAGCCTCCCCTGCCTTGGTAAACTTTGAAGCTCTCAGGGTGCTCTTGGGCCCCTTTCCTGTGGCATGCAGGACAAGAGACTCTCCTGGTGCGGGAAGGGAGAAGTCACAGAGCTCTCCCAGCCCCAGTGATTGGCTTGGATCTGGATTCCCTTTCTTTCCCTTCTCCCGGTCCTCCATTCGCATGGTGTGGGCTTGAGGAGCTGGGGTAGCAGGACCAGTCTAGTCACCTCTCACTGAGCCCTGGAGGTGACACGGGCCCCAATTAATGTGCAGCTCCCTTTAGAATGTGAAGGCTCGTTGTCCTCGCTCTAATTCTGAGGCACTGGGAAAAAAGTCCCTCCGGGAATCCTATGATGAACATCTGTAGAGAGAACTAACCAATATGTGTCGAGGGCAGTCTCAGAACGCACACTGAGATTATTATCATCTTGGACCGGCTCAGTTTGAATACGTGGTATTTGGTTGGGTGGGGTTTGACATTCCAAGGGACCTGGTGTAATCTTTAAGGTGTGCTCTTTTTTTTTTTTTTTTTTTTTTTGCGGTGCTGGGGATTGAACCCAGGGGCCTTCTTCCTCCTACACTCCCGGCCCTATTTTTTACTCTTTATTTTGAAACAGGATCTCACTAAGTTGTGGAGGGCATCACTAAGTAGCTGAGGCTGGCCTCGAACCAGGATCCTCTGGTCTCAGACTCCCAAGTGCTGGGATTACAAGCATGTGCCACCACGCCCAGCTAAGGTGTGATCTTTGATGTTGTCTCTCTCCACCCAGTAATGTTTAATCCCTCCTTCCTCCAAGCTTGTCACATGTCTGCCTCACTTATCATAATCCGTGATAATTGCTAGCTTCTATGTTTGATTAACTTCTATGATGCCTTGTCTAAAGTTTCTATACAAGTAAGGTGCTGGCTACAGATGGCGAGGAGAATTGTCATCTATCTCCTCCCTGACCCCCCAGATATTAAATATAATTCTCTCCACATTATTATATCTGACTCCGTGTCATTTTCATGCGAAAAGATTGTCAAGAAGCTGCCTGGAGCAGCGACCTTCTGTGGCAGGACTATGGAGCAAGAAGCGTCTGCTAGAAGCCAAAATAAGTTACACGGTCCGCGCAATCAGCCACCAAATAAATCTCTTGGTTCTTTTCTTAGTTTTTTAAGTTTTTTTTTGGTCTTATTTATCTAATATGTATTCTAGGGATAAGTTTTTATGGATAGCATGATTTAAATTTTTTTTAAAGTCTGAGATATGCCTCCCTCACTATATTTTAAAAGCCAAACTTTATTTTTTCAGCAGGTGTCAATAAAGGGTGATTGAGGGCTTTTTAAATTTTTAAAGTAAAAAAGAACATGTTTTCTTAAAATTTTCTGCAAGTTATTTGGATCAGGACCCTGTATAACAGGATAGACAGACATGATTTGTTGGAAAATTGGATCTCTGTCACCTTGTCCCATATTGGATCCCTTTTTCATAGTTTTAAAAAGATTATTGGGAGACCACTGAGCTGGCAGAGGAAAAAAAGTACTGCTATCTTTACTTTTATTTTTCCCCTGAAGGTGATTTATCTCTAATTGTTTCTCAGAAGGCATATAAGGAATTATTCAAAGTTAAGCAATAAATTCTCCCTTTTTATTAGATATCCATTGGTTTTTATCATAATTTGGATTTCCCCAGTGTAATCAGGGTCTATGACTTTAGGGACCAGGGTCTATGACACCCTTTGTGGTTAATGCACTTTGCTCTATGATGAGGCCTGTCATCCCTGGAGGGACAGGGCCAAAAATTCCAGTTGGCACCCGTTGAAGGCCCTTGTCTGGAGTAATAGTAATATATCTACTGACTGGAAGAGCTAGTCCTGTGCTTCTAGCAACTGCTGAATTGAGCGATGTGATCCACCAGCGCCCACTGGAAAAACTCCCTGTTGTTTGACTATGGTCCAGGAGTGGCCCATCTTCCTGTTTCCCAAAAAACAATTACCTTGATTATCAGACCAAGAACAGCACTGCCTTACCCAGTGTTTTTCCCTTTTACACCGAGGACAAATTCCTGGTGGCTCCGATAGAGAGTTAACAGAAGGGGGACTAACAGGAGGACATTGTTTTAGAGTGTTCCTGTATTTTTTGCATTCAAAACATTGAATTTTAGACTCAGTATGTTGTTTTAATACCTTACCCAAGGCCGCAGCAAAAACAGATCGTCCATGCTGCTCTGTTCCAATAGTTTGAGCTACTTGTATGTAATCAGACAAGGACTTACCTTTCACTGAGGAAAGGGCGCTCTTAACATCCTGATTTGCATTTTCAAAATCCAGTTGTTTGATTAAAATGTCTGCGGCTTGAGCATGGGCAACCTGGATGCTTAACTGCTTTAGTTAACCCATCTAAAAAGTGTGTAAAAGGCTCCGCAGTCTTTGCATGAGTTTAGTAAAGAACTGAGCGGGCTCACCTGGCTCCGTCGAGGACTGCCAGGCTCTCTGGGCACCAGAGAGGTTTGCTCATAAATGAAGGGCAAAAACCGCACCGGAAACAACCATGCAGCCAAGAGTTTTATTCAAGCGGCGAGGGGTCAGAAGAGAGGCGATCAGAGAGAGAGAGAGAGAGAGAGAGAGAGAGCGCCGCCGCGCTTGGGATTAAATACAGGCTTAAGCTGAGCTGGCCCGTAGCCATTGGTTGACCGGACCCGGTGTTGCATCTTATTGGAGGCCCGCGTGGCCTTTAAACTTATTGGTTGGTGGGATGGCGTGCTCCGGAAGCCTGAGTGGCTCCCAGGAAGGGGTAGGACCCTTTTGGGAAGCAGTAACTGGGCATGGGGGCAGGGTTGGGAGGAGAACCCCCTTGGAGAACTGGTTCAACCCATCATTCCCCCCTTTTTGATATTGTTTGGGAATTGGGTGTCGTGTCTTTCCAGCTACTTCCTGCTGTCAAAGGGGGCGATGGATTGTGTGTGTAGGGGGGGGAGACTGGGCTGACCCGGTTTCAGGGAGAGAAGAATACCCCAAAACCCTGCACCAAATGTGTAGATTTCAGCCAGAGTAAAGTTCATTAGGGTGCCCTGTAGCCATAGGACTGCCAGCGTGGTTGTCCAGTCTGCAGTTCCCGTGGAAGGGGGGATGAGCCAGCTGTCCATACGCAGCACGTCCATGAATAAGCACCATCTTTGGTATAGCATTTTTTTGCTGGTAGGTACCTGAGCATGAGAAGAAAGAGAGAAAGAGGAAAAGGAAAAGAAGAGGGATGGGGTGGGGGTGGCCTGAGCCTCCGCTGGGGTTTCGGTAGTTCATGTATAATGTCTGCATGTGGGATCGTCCTGGAGTGAATAGGGGCCCGCAGTTGGCAGCAGCTGATAATCCCTGAGGAGGAGCTGGTTGAAAGTTTGGTTAGAAATTTTGTTTATTTGGGTTTGTAAAAATTTTAAAAGGCAGGGGAGAAACATGCAAAAGAGGAATATCCCAACTAGAGGGCCCATAATTGGCACGAGCCAGGTTAGGATTGGATTGTTAAGGGATTCCCATATGTTGGAGTTAGGCCCCGAGGAATCCTCGAGAAACCTTTCTCTTATACGATGGAGGTTTTTGATGTTTGTTTCTACTACCTGTGACTCGTTGATGTAATAGCAACAATCTTCTTGGAGAAAAATACAGGTCCCACCTTTTTCGGCTGTCAATAAGTCAAGGGCCCTTCGGTTTTGCAGGGTGACTCCAGCTAGGGATGTGATTTGACGCTGCATAGAGGCAAGGGATTGGGCAGTCTCCTCGATTGCACTTTGCATTTCGGCCTGGAAAGTCTGAAGTTGTGAAATGCTATATCCCAGGGAGGTTGCATCTAGTCCGGTGCCTAGGAGAGACGTTACCAGTGACACCCCAGCCACGACAGGGAGAAAGACTGCCCTTCTTTGTCGGGAAAGGGGGTAGAGAAGGAGGTTGGTTGAGCTAAATATGCCCGACGTCCCTCAGTAAAGGAAAGTAATGTGAGTTGTGGGGCCAAGGTTGTAGGGATACAAGGTGTGTGAGGGGAGTCGTTAATATTTTTATAAAGAGTGCCATTACACCCATAAAAACACCGTCTGGAGCAGTGGGTAGGGTGGTAGGTGTGTTTGATTGCAAATGTGGGAGTGGTTGGGGGAAGGCGCGTAGCAGAGAGGAAGTGGATATTGGGTTTGTTGGAAAAGTTGTAGGGGTCCCTTAGGTGGACCTGAACAGGAGGACAATGTGCTAGGGAGGGAGTTTGAGTGCCCCAAACCTCAGGAGTGACCAGATGTTCGGGAACTGGGGGTGACGGATTATTTTCCCTCTGTTGTTCATTTTCTGAGGCCGTGAGGAAAAGAATTGTTGTAAGGGAGGAAATGGGAGTGGAGGGGCCAGGGAGCAGGATAATACAGGCTTAAGCTGAGTTGGCCCGTAGCCATTGGTTGACCGGACCCGGTGTTGCGTCTTATTGGAGGCCCGCGTGACCCTTAAACTTATTGGTCGATGGGATGGCGTGTGCCAGAAGCCTGAGTGGTTCCCAGGAAGGGGCAGGACCCTTTTGGGAAGCTGTAACTAGGCATGGGGGCAGGGTTGGGAGGAGAACCCCCTCAGAGAACCGGTTCGACCCATCGATAAGCTTGTTGAGGCAGTGCAGTTTGGGTATCTACACTTTCCTACGCTCCTGTTCCAGTTAGCATGACAAGTGTTGTAGGGAAGCCGCCAAGAGAGACCACTCAAAGCTCTTGTCCAAATCAAAGAGACATTTATTCCCGGCCTTGGGCTGTCTCCTCAAGAGAGCAGCCCCGACTGGTAAAAGGACAGGGTTTATAGAACAACCACAGAATGCCATCAGCTGGAACAGGAGGATTCGCAGCACGATTACGTTGTGCTATTTCTTAACAAAAATCTTCCCAGGCTGTTTTCCATTGGAAATCTCCTCCTCCGGAAAGAGAGCTTAGCGAGCGTCTGCCAGTCCAGAGGAGTTAACACAATTTCTTGAAAGCAATCTAAAACTGCCCAGGTAGCCGGGCGTGGTGGCACACGCTTGTAATCCCAGTACTTGGGAGGCTGAGACCGGAGGATCCGGGTTCGCGGCCAGCCTCAGCTACTTAGTGAGGCCCTCTGCAACTTAGTGAGACCCTGTCTCAAAATAAAGAATAAAAAATAGGGCTGGAGTATAGCCCAGAGGTAGAACACCCCTGGGTTCAATCCCCAGTACCGCAAAATAAATAAATAAATAAATAAATAAATAAATAAATAAATAAACCTGCCCAGGTAAATGGGGCTTGAATAAAATTTTCTCTACAACTATCTCTAAGAGCCTTTAATAATTTTTTTTTTTTTTTTGCAGGACCGGGGATTGAACCGAGGGGCATTCTACCTCCGAGCTATACCCCCAGCCCTATTTTTTATACTTTATTTTTTAAACAGGGTCTCACAAAGTTGCGGAGGGCCTCACTAAGTAGCTGGGAGAGCCTTTAATAATTTGAAGTCAAATGTATTCTTCTGTGGCCTGCTCCTTAGGGAGCTGCTGCCCATGCTGGGCTCCAGGACCCGAAGGTCACTGGCTGGAAGGCACCTGTTCGGGGGACTGTGTGTTTCCTCTTCCACTCGGGGAGGAAAGAAGCACACCAAGGTGTTTCCTTTTGGGAACCGTGCAGACCCTCAGGGCCGGATGGAACTCCGGAGGCAGAAGTGGTCGGAAGAAAAAGCGGCTCAAGAAATGTCCCAGCAGGGGACGCAGCAGGGGAATGGACGGTAAGAGATGGGAAGATGATGGCAGCAGAAAATGAGGGTGATGAGAAGTTGGAGGGAAAAAAGATTAGGGAGAAGAGAACAGACAAAAAGGTAGGGCCAAGGGAGTGGCCTGGGCAGAGGGACCGGGCACTAGCTGGCCCGGTGGGCACACGGGGGCTGGGCAGAGCAGTTGGTGAAGCAGAGGAAGGGGTTACCATTTGGCAGCTGGTGCAGGTGTCTCTGGGCTAGACCCTCCCCACCCTGCAGTGTTTTGAAGTTAGAGATGGGGGAGGAGCAGGAGTACAGGGGAAGGGGGAGGGGAGAGGACGCCCCTCCACACACACTTATTTTGTGTGTGTGTGTGTGTGTGTGTGTGAAGTTTAAAATTTTATTGAAATCATAAATACACATGTCCAAAGAATCAGAATTCTATGAGGCTTGTCATGAGAAAAAGCTGTCTCAGCGTCTCCACCCCTGGCCTTTTGCATTCCCAGGAAGCAACGGGGTTTTTTTTTTCTTTTCTTTTTTATTGGTACATTATAGTTATACATACTAGTAGGATCTGTTGTTACCTATTTGTACTCACACATACATAATTTGGTCAGTTTTATTCCCCCGTGCTTGCCCTTTCCCGCCTGTCCTTCCTTCCTCTGCTCAACTGGTCTCCCTTGTATTTTATTTTATTTTATTTTTGCGGTACTGGGGATGGAACCCAGGGGCATTCTACCTCCGAGCTACACCCCCAGCCCTATTTTTTTATTCTTTATTTTGAAACAGGGTCTCGCTAAGTTGCAGGGGGCCTCACTAAGTAGCTGAGGCTGGCCGCAAACCTGGATCCTCCTGTCTCAGCCTCCCAAGTACTGGGATTACAAGCATGTGCCACCACGCCTGGCTTTGGACAGGCCCTTAGACCCTAGCGTGGGTAGCCCCTGATCAGCATGGGAGATGAATGAAGGAACTCATTGACCTGAGGGGCCATGTCTAACTTTTGTTTCTGGTACTGGGGACTGAACCCAAGGGCATTCCACCTTTGAGCTACATCCCCAGCCCTATTTTATTTTATTTATTTTATTTTGCGGTACTGGGGATTGCACCCAGGGGCATTCTACCTCCGAGCTACCCCCACAACCCTATTTTTTATTCTTTATTTTGAAACAGAGTCTCACTAAGTTGTGGAGGGTCTCGCTAAGTTGCTGAGGCTGACCTTGAACCTGCGATTCTCCTGTGCCAGCCTCCCAAGTACTGGGATTACAGGTGTGTGCCACCATGCCCAACTGGGCCATGTCTAGTTCATGAGTTCCCCTACCTGGTCCTGTCAGCAGGACCCAGTCCAAACCACATGTTTGTGCAGAGCCAGACACGAGCTTGCGTCCTTTCATGGTGGCTCTGGGCCATGCTGACCTAACATGAACCCTGAGGGGGCTATTGGGTCAAACCGGTCCCTAGGGGCATAGCCGACACACCCCAGGGACCATGAGGCCTGGGAGGGGCCACTGGATGTTTTAACTTGAGAAGGGAAGGGGTGTGGTGGCCAGCAACAGGGCAGGAAGAAGAGCAGAGAACCAAGTCCTGTGGAGAGGTGTAAGCCACGAAGCTAAAGATCAGAACAGCAGGACGCCTAGAGACATCATGTGTAGTCCATAAGCCGGGCATGGTGGCGTGCACTTGTAATCCCAGTACTTGGGAGGCTGAGACCGGAGGATCCAGGTTCGCAGCCAGCCTCAGCTACTTAGTGAGGCCCTCTGCAACTTAGTGAGACCCTGTTTCAAAATAAAGAATAAAAAATAGGGCTGGAGGTATAGCTCGGAGGTAGAATGCCCCTGGGTTCAATCCCCAGTACCGCAAAAAAAAAAAAAAAAGTGGTCCACAGAAGCCAGGCATGGTGGCACACTTCTGTGATCCTAATACTTGGGAGGCTGAGACAGGAGGATCTCAAGTTGAGGCCAGCCTCAGCAGCTTAGCAAGACCCTCAGCAACCTAGCAAGACCCTGTTTCAAAACAAAAATAGGGCTGGGGGTGTATCTTAGAGGTAGAACATCCTTGGGTTCATCCCCAATAACACACACACACACACACACACACACACACACACACACACACACGTGATCCATGGTGATCCATGGAAAGCAGCACTGGTCCCTCCTGGAATCTTGTCGGGAACTCAGAACCTCAGACCCCTCCCCAGGCCCATGGATTCAGAATCTTCCTTTCAAGAAGATTGGCAGGTGACTTGGGGCAAGTTAAAGTTTGAGAAGCACTGATCTAATCCAAGGCTTTAGGGTTACACAAACATTGTGCAGGGGAGCCAGCAGAGGGCAGCACTTGGGAGCCGGCCGGGGCCAGCGCAGGGACCACATAGGGCCGTGTGTGTGTGTGTGTGTGTGTGTGTGTGTGTGTGTGTGTGTGTCTTGGGGATTGAACCCAGGGCATTCTACCTCTGAGCTACACCCCCAGCCCTGTTTTATTTTTTATTTCGAAACAGGGTCTCACTAAGTTTCTGAGGGCCTCACTAAGCTGCTGAGGCTGGCTTTGAACCTGTAATCCTCCTGCCTCAGGCTCCCAAGTATGGGGATGACAGGTGTGTGACTTCAATTCTGTGAGGCTGCAGATGATTAAGAATTTGGGGGCAAGCTGGGTGTGGTGGTACACATCTCTAATCCCATTACTTGGGAGGCTAAGATATGACAATCGCAGGTTCAAGGCCAGCCTCAACCACTTAGTGAGACCCTGTTTTAAAATAAAAAAATAAAAAGGACTGGGATTGTAGATCGGAGGTGGAATGCCCCTACATTCAATCCCAAGGACCAAAAAGAAAAGAAATAAAAAAGACAAAACAACTGGGGGTGAATGCCGCAGTATCCTCTTTGTATAACGACACCTGGCAGGAGTTCACTGAAAAGTAACCCCCCACACTAACCCACTAAGTTGTTTGGTGTGGGTGTTGATTGTTTGTGTTACTGGGGATGGAACCCAGGG
The DNA here is from genome assembly GCA_004027185.1 of Glis glis. Taxonomy (NCBI): domain Eukaryota; kingdom Metazoa; phylum Chordata; class Mammalia; order Rodentia; family Gliridae; genus Glis; species Glis glis. The sequence goes on along the minus strand of PVJS01016588.1, from coordinate 8,000 downwards.
GCATTCTACCTCTGAGCTCCACCCCCAGCCCTATTTTCTATTCTTTTATTTTTTGAAACAGGGTCTTGCTAAGTTGCAGAGGGCCTCACTAATTAGGTAGCTGAGGCTGGCCGCGATCCCGGATCCTCCGGTCTCAGCCTCCCAAGTACTGGGATTACAAGCGTGTGCCACCACGCCCGGCTTTCTTTTATTTTTTGAAACAGGGTCTCACTAAGTTGGAGAGGGCCTCACTAAGTTGTTGAGGCTGGAGTTGTTGAGGCTGGCCTTAAACCTGCGATCCTCCTGTCTCAGACTCCCAAGTACTGGGATTACAAGCGTGTGCCACCGCGCCCGGCTGGGTTTGGGGTTTTTGTTGGTTGGTTGGTTTGGTTTTTGCAGGGCCGAGGATTGAGCCCAGGGCCTCACTCTTGCTAGGCACACGCTCTTCCACCGAGCTGCACCCCAGCCCGACCCGCTAAGTTTTTATGTATAAAACATATGAGGGACTGGGAACGCACATGAATCAGGCTTGGTTTTCGCGCTGTTCCTTCTAAGGAAGGGAGTTGTCTTGGCACTAGGTGTTAGGTGTCCTTGAGTCCTCGCAGCAGGCGAATCCAGACTGGGGGGTGTGCAGCCCCAGCCATCACTCCGGGCCTGATGTTCAGAGAGCACCGTGCTTGAGGGAGAGCTCTGCCGCCACCTGCTGGAAGCTATAAGCACTTTTATCTTTCTTTTTTTTTTGTGGTACTGGGGATTGAACCCAGAGGCATTCTACCTTCAAGCTACACCCCCCCCCAGCTCAATTTTATATCTTATTTGGAAACAGGGTCTCGTTAGGTTGGTGAGAGTCTCACTACTTGCTGAGGCTGTCCTCGAACCTGCGATCCTCCCGTCACAGCCTCCCAAGTACTGGGATTACAGGCGTGCGCCACCACGCCCGGCTGCACTTTTATCTTTCAATTGTGGGTTTCTTTGTTGTGGTACCAGGGATTGAACCCAGGAGCATTCTACCTCTGAGCTACACTCCTGGCCCTATTTTATTTATTTTTTTTTAAACAGGGGTCTCACTAAGTTGATGAGGCTAGCCTCAAATCTGTGATCCTCCTGCCTCTGCCTCCCAAATACTGGGATTACAGGCAGTGAGCCACCATGCCGGGCTATTTTAGTAATTTTAATGGCATTTTTTCCCCTGCTTTTTGAACAAAGGACTCACATTTTTATTTCTCACTAAGCCTTGAAAATCATGTCTCTGATGTTGAGAGATGGGAAAGTCAGGGAAGATACCTTAGACGGCCTGTGACCTGGGCCAAGGTAAGAGAACGAATAAAAATGTGTCGCCTGCAGAGGTGTGACTGTCTTGGCAGCTATATTTGTGATATAAAGAGGCATTTCCTTCCTTCCTTCCTTTTTTTTTTTTTTTTTTGCAGTACCAGGGATTGAACCCAGGGGCATCCTGCCTCCGAGCTACACCCCCAGCCCTATTTTTTATTCTTTATTTTGAAACAGGGTCTCACTAAGTTGCAGAGGGCCTCACTAAGTAGCTGAGGCTGGCCGCGAACCCGGATCCTCCGGTCTCAGCCTCCCAAGTACTAGGATTACAAGCGTGCGCCACCATGCCCGGCTTCCTTCCTTCTTAATATCTTCCCAGAAGTGCTCTTTTTTTTGTGTGTGTGTGTGGTACTAGGGATTGAACCCGGGGACATTCTACCTGTGAGCTACACCCCCAGCCCTATTTTATTTGTATTTTGAACCAGGCTCTCACTAAGTGGCTGAGAGTCTCACTACTTGCTAAGGCTGTCCTCAAACCTGCGATCCTCCTGTCTCAGCCTCCCAAGTACTGGGATTCCATGTGTGTACCCCCACACCTGGCTCAGAAGTGCTCTTTTATTCCGTTCATGCGTGTGTGTGTGTGTGTGTGTGTGTGTGTGTTCCCCCGAGAAATCCTCCCCTTCCATCAAGAAGAGCAAGAGGAACAGGAAGGTGCTGCTTCCAGAAAGGAGCCAGAGGTAGTGGGAGGGGAAGGCGCAGGCAGCTGAGAGCTGAGGTCGGGATGGGACTGTGAGCTGGGCTGTGGAGAGGCCCAGGCTATCTTCTGGTACCAGACAAAACCCAACCCTTCTTCTCGTGCACGTGCAATGCTTTGCTAACAATGTCACGCTCCCAGCCCCCTCCCATCGCGTGGCCTCACCTCCCTCCACATCCATCGAAATCCACTTGCTTTTGACCAAAACCAACCACATGGCCCCAGCTCGATGCAAAGGGAGCTGGGGAAAGAGCTCTTCTGCTGGCCAGCGGGGACTGTGTGGTGAACACGCAGCACCGTCTCTGTTGCAGAGGAAGCGGGCGGGAGGGGAGGCCCTCTGTGTGGCAGATAAAAGGAAAGACGGGGAGTCTGGTCTGGTCTGAGGGGGAAGCGGGCCATGGAGGGTAGTTCCTTGAAGAGAGAGTGCTTCCTTTGGTGACCTCCCAGCTCCAAGCCCAGGATGGGACTTAGAGGAGGGAACATAGCCAGGTGCGGTGGCGCACACCTGTAATCCCAGTACTGGGGAGGCTGAGGTAGGAGGATCGCAGGTTCAAGGACAACCTCAGCAACTTAGGGAGACCCTGTTTCCAAATAAAAAATAAAAAGGGCTGGGGGTGTAGTTGGAGGTAGAACACCCCTGGGTTCAATCCCCAGTATCACATACACACACAAAATAATAATAAGAGAGGCAGGAACATAAATACAAAATCCCGGGAGTGACAGAGCCATGGGTCCGGGACTCCTGCCTGTGTGCGACAGACCCTGGCAAGAATGTGGTGTCAATTTGACAGTTTCTCCAGACCCCATGACGTGATTAGGACTTGGAGAATGGCTCACACCGCAGCAATGGTGAAGAGAAGGGAGAACTCGGGTCCCCGTGGACGCGTAGAGGCAGGGACCCTTCTTATGCGGTCCAGCCGCATGCTCAGGCCTCGGGAAGCAACCTGACTTCATAGTCTCAGGAGACCCACGGAGGGGTAGTCTCTGATCAAACCACTGAGCAAGAGGCCAGGACGTGGGAGTGGGCCTTGAGAGAGCCAAAACCCCAGGCGGCTCAGCATGGATGTTGGAACAAAGGTCGGAGGCAGTACAGTTAGCGCTCAGCTGTGTGGACGCGCAGGAGCCAGCGACCCCAGGCTCTTCTTCGTGTCGCCATGTTAGCGTTTGTTCAGGACGAGAGAGCCGCACCGACAGGCTTGGAAGCACGTCAAGAATCCATTTGGATGATCGCATGGAATGTTTATTTAAACAGGTAAGAACATATTGCGGGGCTGGAGATGTAGTTTCGTGTAGAGCGCTTGCCGAGCACACACACGCCAGGCCCTGCATTTGGGTCGCCAGCACCATGGAAAAAATAAATAAATAAAGCAAACACTCTCACAATGTGATCACCATTGTTTCTGAGGGAAGAGTGCATGTGTATCTACGTGTGTGTTGCAAAACAACTAGAGTATGTAAAATGAAATGTTAATCATAGTTTTGTTTTCGTTTTTGGTACTGGGGGTCGAACCCAGGGGCATTCTACCTCTGAGCTCCACCCCCAGTCCTATTTTATTTTTCAGTTTGAAACAGGGTCCCACTAAGTTGCTGAGGCTAGTCTCGAACCTGAGTTCCTCCTGTCTCAGCCTCCCAAGTACTAGGATTACAGGTGTGCGCCACCACACCCTGCTTAACCACAGTTTTTTAAAAAGTCAATTGAAAATCATCATTGATGCTTCAACAACACTCCTTCCCCCATCTCAGATAGCCAGAGCTTCTTTTCCGGTTAGGAACGTGGTCACTGATGATGGTGAGATCCTCCGGCCCTGAAGTTTCACTCGTGAGTCAGACGGGCTCATGTCAGGTAAGCAGGAGGTAGAAAATGATGGGGACTGTGACCGTTGTTAGCCCGTGTGCAATCCAGGTTACTCCAGAGGACCGGGCTGCAAGAACAAGAAACCTCCAAAACTTAGATGTCTTGGTTAATGTGTTAAGAAGGGGCAGGGGTACTGGACATTGGCAGGGGAAATGGCAAAGTAGGGGATGGAGTTTCCTTCTTGAATCCAATCCCAGAGTGCCCAGATGTTCTCTTCCTTACAGGAGCTCGGTCTCTCCAGATACGAAGTGTGAAGTCAGCATACGCACCTTAGCGATCTCTAAGTCCTGTGTTTGAAAGTAACCTTGGGATATCTGTGGGCCTGGGAAAGAGTCCCCCATATCCTAGACAGCAGTGAGAGAGGACAAGAGTTCCAGGTGTAGACGGGTGACCCTGTCATGTCAAGGGCCGTCTTATTTATTTATTAATTATTATTTTTTGCGGTACTGGGGATTGAACCCAGGGGCATTCTACCTCCAAGCTCCACCCCCAGCCCTATTTTTTATTCTTTATTTTGAAACAGGGTCTCACTAAGTTGCGGAGGGCCTCACTAAGTAGCTGAGGCTGGCTGTGAACCTGCGATCCTCCTGTCTCAACCTCCCAAGTGCTGGGATTACAGGTGTGCACCACCATGCCTGACTTCCAGGGCCGTCTTAGAAGGCACACTGAGATTATCATCTTGGACCGGCTCAGTTTGAATACGTGGTATTTGGCTGCGTGGGGTTTGACATTCCGGGGGACCTGGTGTAATCTTTAAGGTGCGGTCTCTGATGTGGTCTCCACCCAGTAATGGCTAATCCCTCCTTCCTCACGTCTGCCTCTCTGACTTCTTTATCGTAACCTGTGACAATTGCTAGCTTCTGTGTTTGATTAACGTCTATGATGCCTTGTCTAAAGCTTCTATAAAAAGTAATACTGGCTGTAAGAAACAAGGAGAATTGTCAGCTATCTCCTCCCCAACCCCTCAATTATTAAATATATTCTCCAAATTATTATATAACACTTCATGCCATTTTTGTGCGAGATAGACTATTGTCAGGAAGCTGACTTGAGCAGCGACCTTCCGTGGCAGGAACCATGGAATAATTTTCAGGGAGCTGCCTGGAGCAGCGACCTTCCGTGGTGGGACTACGGGGGCTCCAGCGGATGGCATGATATGACTTCAGGGAAGGAAGGACCTTCCTGTCCTTGTTCTTCGACCCCACTAGTCATCTGCATCGATTAGGAGGAAAAAAATTTATTTTTGCGGTACCGGGGATTGAACCCAAGGGCGTTCTACCTCCGTGCTACACCCCCGGCCCTATTTTTATACTTTATTTTGAAACCGGGTCTCACGAAGTTGCAGAGGGCCTCACTAAGTAGAGAGAGAGAGACAGGGAGAGATAGAGAGAGAGAGCTGAGGCTGGATGCGAACACGGATCCTCTGGTCTCCGCCTCCCAAAGTACTGGGATTACAAGCGTGCGCCACCACGCCCGGCTAAAAATTTTAAAAAACGAAAGGGGAGGAGAGATCGGAAAGGAAAAAGAATAGGAAGGGAGGGAAGGAGAGGAAAGGAGAGAAGAAAGAGAAATCATAGGAAAAAGAAAATGAACGATAAAATAGGGAAGGGAGATTAAGGGTGTTTTCTAGGATAATCTAAGTGGCTGAGAAGAGACAAGACTAGTTTATCTCTTCCCCCAAATGGGTGTACTATTGTTTTCCTCCTCTCTACAGATGAGCAGTCACCCCCATTTTATGAGGGGCAGGATTGCCCCTCTTGCCTCTTCTGGGTCTCAGAATGTATTGATATGCAAGTGGTGTTGGGATTGCCCGGTCAAGTCATGCACGGTCTTGTGGCCAGACACTGAGCCGTGGCATGTGGTCTGTGGTGGCGGAAGAGCAAGGCATGTTAGGAGAGGCTAGAAAGACACGGCCAGTTAGTTGGGGAGAAGGAAGAAGAGCACACAGGCCCCACGGGTCTCTGCGTGTGGAAACAGAGAAATCGGCCCAGGCGAAGGGGGAAGACTGAGCCCAGGGAGGCTGGGAAACAGCCAGGGAACATCCCCAGAAGCCAGGACCCCTGGGACTGGACACGGCAGTGGCAGGTCACGGTCAGCACCGCAGGTGTGCGTCGTTGTGGGAGAATGCCACTTTAGAGGCATAGAGGGTATGGAGCCTGGAGCGCTAGACATGGCGACCCAAATTCATTAACGGGTGCCCTAGCCCAGGTGTCTCTGGAGTTGAAGGGGCTGAGCCGAGCGTAGCTGTCTTTCATTGAGGACCCGTCAGGCAGTGTTAGGCAGCTTATGTGTTGTTAGGGTTTGGAGTCAGAAGGTCTCCCAGACCTCCTGTGGCAGAGAAGGCCGCCATGCTGGAGGTGGGACCTGGTTGCCAGCGGGGGTCCCGGGGGCGTGGCCAGGGGCAGTGTCTCTGAGCACTTTTTTATTTTGCAGTACTGGGGATTGAACCCAGGGGTATTTTACCTCCGAGCTACACCCCCAGCCCTATTTTTTATTCTTTATTTTGAAACAGGGTCTCGCTAAGTTGCAGAGGGCCTCACTAAGTAGCTGAGGCTGGCCGCGAACCCAGATCCTCCGGTCTCAGCCTCCCGAGTACTGGGATTACAAGCGTGCACCACCACACCGGGCTCTCTGAGCACTTCTTGCTCTCCTCTCTCCCTTGTGGCCCACGACCTGACACAAGCTCTCACCTTCTGTCTCTGCTCCCCACCATGGTGCCCAGGCTCCTGCTTGGAAGCCCGTCTTCCGTGGATTAAAATCTGCAGAGCTATGAGCAAAGAAAATTCTTCTTCCTCGAAGTTTGCTTGTCAGGGGTTTAGATCACAGAGAACCCTGGACCGAGGTACATGTATTCTGACTTATTCCTTACCATCAGGAGATGAGAACTATCATTTTGTCTTTAGTGTAGGAAGGGCAAAGCATGTTTAGCTAGTAAACAACAGTGTCAAGACTGGCCTCAAGGGTGACTGACGCTAAAGCCTATGACCTTAACTGCCCTGGTGCGGCCCTGGTGGAAGCCCGGGCGGGGGCCAGGATGCTCCAGGGAGTACCTACCCAGGGGCATAAAGGAATCTGAAACAGGAACCCAGACTTTGCATTTCTATTTTTGTGTCTGTGTGTGTGTGTGGTACCGGGGATTGAACCCAGGGGCATTTTACCTCCGAGCTACACCCCCGGCCCTATTTTTTATCCTTTATTTTGAAACCGGGTCTCACGAAGTTGCGGAGGGCCTCACTAAGTAGCTGAGGCTGGCCGCGAACCCGGATCCTCCGGTCTCAGCCTCCCCAGTACTGGGATTACAAGCGTGCGCCACCACGCCCGGCTTGCATTTCTATCTTCACCAAAGAGCTTGACCCTGGTGGTGCCCCCCCAACCCAGGACGAGGCTCTGGCTCCCGTCCCCTCGCCTGCCTCCTGCTCATCTGCTTTACTCTCTTCCCTGGCTTTTGGGATTCTCTGCCACATTCCCTGCCAGAAGGCTAAGTGGGATCCCTAAACATTTCTTCACGTAAAAGAAGCCACATCGCCCCGTGCCCCCCTCGGCTCTCTGGGGTATATTTCCTACCCAGTGTGCAAGGCGGAGTGAAGTAGACCGTATCGTTCTTGCTGCTCACAGGATTGCTGGCCTGGCAGGTGTAGAACTTGGACTGGTTCCGTGGCGTCAGGGTGACGGCCAGCACGCTTCCCTGGAGCTCCTTTGGAAAGGGCCCTGAGTCCCTGTACCAAACATAGGTGACAGCCTGGTCATCGTGTATCACACACGACAGGTTTACATAACAGTTGCCTTCCATTTCTTCTGTCTTCTCGATATTTATAACCGGCTCAGGCACAGGGTCTGAAAATGAAGAGGATGTTATGAGACAATGGACTGATACATTTATGAGGCCCTTCCTTGGGCTACAAGGATTTAGCCCACAAAGTACAAAGGGAACCAGGAGAAGCCATGAGGACCACAGGAGGCAGTCGTGGAGAAGAGGCTCCTACAGAGGGAGCTAGTGAGCACTGTTTCCCTGGGCATGCTCCTTGGATATGCACCTAGACTTCTTTTCTTTTCTTTCTTTTTTTTTTTTTCGCGGTACCAGGGATTGAACCCAGGGGCATTCTACCTCCGAGCTACACCCCCGGCCCTATTTTTTTATACTTT
>PVJS01016587.1:2500-37297 GCA_004027185.1 Glis glis | reverse complement strand
AGAGAGAGAGAGACAGGGAGAGAGAGAGAGAGAGAGAGAGAGAGCGCGAGAGAGCTGAGTCTGGCCGCGAACCCGGATCCTCCGGTCTCCGCCTCCCAAAGTACTGGGATTACAAGCGTGCGCCACCACGCCCGGCTTGATTACTGCCTTCTTGTTGAAAACCACACCAATCTATTCTTTAATGCATGAGAAATAGTCTCAATTATTTGCTTTTCTGTGTAAGATTTATTTCATACAGATAACTTTTAAAATAATTACATCAAGTGTTTTACACTTTTTGGGGGGTCTACATTAACTATTTCCTTGAGAAGTAAAAAAAAAAGCCCACAAATCTGCAGATCTCTTCTCATTGCTGCTTGGTGACTCAAACTGAATACTGTTTAGGCCCAGCAGCCACGAACCAGGCAGAGTAATTAGTGGCTGAGAGCTGCACACCCTGGTATCGGGAGGAAGTGGGTCGGGATTCGGGTCATTCTAGAGCATGCCAAACAACCATCCTTGAAATTTCTCATTCTGGAATTGTTTCAGACTAAGATCAAGATTATGGCCCTTTTGTTTGTCAAAGAGACATAAAGGGAAATAAGGGAGTATTTCCCTCTAGTAATTTAGGAAGGGATCGAAGCTTGCCAGTGGTGTGCTATTACATATTTAACAACCAGCCAGCTTGGGAGAGAGGGGACTTCTCACATTTGCCAGTTCCCATGGTGTAAGTAATCCCACCATGGTCAATCTCAGACTACCAACATGATAATAGCAGGCTCTCACAATTCCTGAAAAGTTAGCAGTCAACTCTCTCGAACTAGAACAAGCTGGCTCCAGCACACTTCCATAAATTCAGAATAATGTAGATTGCTCAGGGGAAGGATACATAGGTCAGGCCTTCCATATCTGCTCATCAGAATGTCCTCCAAAAGGATGGAAATACAGAGTAAAACTCAGGAAGGGAATATCTCATTAGAACAAATGATACAGAATGGAGTTTGTCTTTGATTTTATATTCACAGAAGTATCCTTTTCACTAGCAGACGATAGTTACTGTTGTTTTTGCTGCTATAGTTTTCCATGGGCTATAGAAAGTTTCTTTTATAATATATAAATAGAATTGAAAGTCTTTTAAAAGGTCATTACATTTGCTTCCTCTTTTTATACCATTGAAACAGATATTTTCAAGGGAAGTTTTCTATTCTAGGTTGACTTATTTGGGTACTTTAAAATGGATCAAAATGTGCAAAATTAGCAGAACCTAATTTATGTGATCTGCTTTGTCCTTTAAGTTTTCAGCCTCAATTTCTAACTCATTTCAGGATTTTGTTTTTTAAATCCAAAACAAGTTTCTTTTTCCTTGACTCATAATGTATATCCTGTGGATAGTGGTGTCTTGCAGCATCATTTTCACTTGACATAAGCTTGACTTTTTCTTCCCAGACAGTGTGCTGTGATGTGAATTTGAAAAGATGGTTACCTGTCAAGGAATGAGTTAATGAGTAACTCGTACTGAATCCGAAAATGTGTATTAGGTATTTTTCAAAGTAATCTGAAGAAGTTGCATATAATTGTTCTACAATATACCATTTATTCATAAAGATCATTCTAACCTATGAAAAGAGTGATACCATTTAGTAATTTATTATAACATACAGTGAAATTTTACAAGTTTTATATTATTTGTTATATAAATATTTGACTTTAAATTTATTGACTTAGCCTTCAGAATGGGATATTGAAATTCAATTTTAGGATGCTAGTCTCTCCACTTTTTAAAATTTTCAAGGTTCTTTTGTCTTGTTTTTGTGTATGTATATGGTACTGGGGATTAAACCAATGGACAATCTACCACCAAGCTACACCCTCCTCCCTTTTCATTTTTAATTTTGAAACAGGGTCTCAGTAAGCTGTCCAGGCTGACCTCAAACCTGTGTTCCTCCCCTAGCTTAGCCTCCCAAGTACTGGGATTACAGGCGTGGGCCACTGTGCCTGACTGGATTTTCAGTTTCTTTATCCATAGTTTTCCTTTTCCATACAAGGAATTTCTGTTAACATGGTTGTAATTTTTGTTTGTTTGTTTGTTTGTTTAAGTCAAATTGGAGTATAGGAAGAAAAGTGGGCAATCCTACCTGTAAATGTTTAAATTTTAAGCAAACCTGTCTGATAGAAATAAAATTCAAGTCACACATACACATCATATTTGTAATTTAAAATTTTCTCATAAAGCCGGGCATGGTGGTGCATGCTTGTAATCCCAGTACTTTGGGAGGCGGAGACCGGAGGATCCGGGTTCGAGGCCAGCCTCAGCTACTTAGTGAGGCCCTCCGAAACTTCGTGAGACCCGGTTTCAAAATAAAGGATAAAAAATAGGACCGGGGGTGTAGCTCGGAGTTAAAACGCCCCTGGGTTCAATCCCTGGTACCGAAAAAAAAATTTTTTTTCTCATAACTACATCAAAAATGTAAAGACAAACAGGTAAAATTAATTTTAGTAATATTTTAATATAATATATAAAAATGTAACTTCAACATGTAATCAGTATAAAATATTGAGATATTTTAGATTCTTCTTTTCAGACCAAGTGTTGGTAATCTAGTGTGTGTTTTACACTTACCAGCACATCTCATTCTGGACTGGCCACAGGTCAAGGTCTCAAGCTAGTGACTGTTGGCCACTATATCGGATGGTGCAGGTGTATAGAATTGTTTCATTGCTTATCTCACAAGGCGAGTGTCACATTTATACACTAATAGAAAGCGACTTGAGCTTCCCAATAGACTTCAGCTCACAATTATTTATACTTTTAGCCCCAATCTTACTGATAGCTGTTGAACTCAAAGCAATTTATTTATTGTATTTTTCTTTTTTTTTCTTTTGATTTCTGAAAGGCTCTTTAGCAACTTCTTTAGGAAAATGAGGATGCCCACAGACTTGCTGAGCACCTAGTTTTAAGCAGGGAATACTTTACACATAATAGCACTTATTCAAATCAAGAAGACTTGGTGGAATAAAATTGGCCGTAAGCATTCCCATTACTGTTAGTAAATGCTTCACATTTGATCCTAAAACAAAATCAATTTTATTTAAAGTAAAACGGCAAATGCTTTTTATAGTTAGTTACTTCGAGTCAAGTGGGAAGGGCCCCTTTTCAATATGAAATAATGAGGTGTGTATCTGTTGGCTTAGCCCCTATGGAATTTTGCACTATCCATTTTCAGTCTGAGCATATAAACATTCATCTGCACTTCCCATCTGGGTAGCTGTGGGACTTCCCTGACCTTGACCCTATGCAGGCTTTAGCTAGCTCCCCCACCCCCAGGGGATCTAGAGGCCATCTCTCAGGCCCCAAGCATTCCTCCTTTCCTGCTGGACATTCTGAGTGCCAAGAGAGCTCTTCCACCCTCTGAAACTGGGTCATAGAGAGGAGTGGCTGGGTGGCTGCAGGAGGACACCCCCAACTAACATGTGCCCAGACCAGCACCAGGAAACCTGGTTGGGTCTATTTATGATTGAAGGCTGATGAGCTTCAGAGAACTTTCTGGAATTTACTCCAAACACGCCACCCCCAACTCCCAGCAGTGCCCTTCCTCTTTGGATCTAGAGCCCCTGGAATTGGAATTCTGTCCTTTCCTGATGTCTGTTACATAAAGCCTTGTCACTGGGTTACAGAGGAAAGTACAGCCTGCTGCCTGTGCTCCAAGTGCCCTGCATGGGAGACCAGGAAGGCTCTTGCTCCTGACGTCTCACCCTCCTTCACTGATCCGTCACCTGCCATTCCTTCCCACTGTCCCACATGAACACTGCTGTCACCACACTGATTAAACTTGAGCTCGTTAATACTAATAGGCTGTTGTGCAGTGATTGGCAAAGCACTTCTCCTTTGGAATGGAGCAGCAGCTTTAGATCATAGGCAACTTTGTTCTCTGTCCTCCCCTTTGCACCCCACTGCCTCTCACCCCAATCCATTGATATGTGATTGTATTTGTGTATGAACACATTTGTCTGCAGCTCATATCAGATTTTCAGTTTCCGTGATCAGGATAGTGTGTGAACCTTTGGAATCTTGCTCTGCCCCTGAAACTCTCAGTCTAAAATGTTAGACACCTGCACCCCGCAGAGCCCCTGTGCTCCCTCAGCTGCTTGCCCAGGCAGGCTGCTCCCTGCATGTCCTGCCTCCTCATAGTCTTCGGGCCTTTCTTTCGCCTCTGCACCATCCTTTATTCGACCAACCTCTGCGTTAGGCACCCTATCGCCTTACTTGCAGTATTTTACCCCTAGCATAGCAAATCTCAAATCTGTTTTGATTTGGTTTTTGACTTGTTTGTCTTTACAGACCCTACTTCCTTTCTCTTAGTTTTCAAAAGATGATCTTTAATGTGAAAAATAAATGGAGCACTAAGAGGATTAGGGGTGTGGTGAAGGTGTGGTGAAATCGGTCAGACCATAGGATATTGCAACTTTCTACCACTGGATATCATTTTCACTCTTACCCTGTTCTTTACTCAGCTTCTAACCTTCACCCTAGTGTCTCTGTTTAGACTCCAGTCACTGAAAACTGTGGATACCCCTTTGACTCCCAGAGTGAATTACTCCCCTTTGTTATCATTTCAGTGGGTCTTAGGGAAAAGTTCATCTGTTTGGAATTATACAGATCTGTATCTGTTCCATGTTCTACCATTTACAGTCCAGCCTATGCAGTCTTGAAAAAACCTAAACTTTCCGAGCCTCAGTTTCCTTATTTGAAAATGGGGAAATAAATTTGATCACAATTATAAAGCATCATTCATAGTTTGTAGAATATTGTAAACATTCAGTAAATGTCCCCCCTTTATCTTTTTCACTCACCCACCCAGGTTTAACTCTTATCGTCTACACTTCCTTTCTCTCTAATTACCTTTCCTTCATTTATTTCCTTTCTAACATATTTATTTCATAGAACATTTGGGCACTATTTGTGAGTAATAAATGGTAAGCAATTATATGACTGCTGAGTCACCCTAAAGGGTCAGATATTTAAGTTAAAATAATGCTTAAGGTTCTGCATAACTTTCTAATAGAATAGTTGCACATAAATGTAAAATGATTATTCTAAAACTTTTCTTAAAATGCAAGTGATTACCCAAAATCTGATATGTTGATTGTTAATGCTGGAGAGCAAACCAAAGCTCTTTTAAAATTTCCTTCAAAGTAAGTTCACTTTGACCCTCAACCTCACTTAGTGAGTGCTCTCTTAAGTTCTTAAGCTCTGGCCCTGTAGTTAGTTTGGAACATTCCTTGGTTTCCCTGATGTGGGAGGAGGAAAAGCCAAGATGTGCTAACCCTAACTCATGGTCCTTCCCTCTGAACTGTATCCCTAATGGGGCTTGAATTTATAGCCTCTGGGTGAAAAAAAAAAAAAAGACAAACATGAAACTAGCTAGACCTCAGAACTTTATAGTATAGTCAGAATAATTATAATATCAAACAGTAATGTTGTAATGGTACTTCATTCTCATCTTCAAATTATCAATTGGTGGTAGATAGCTTTTTGTAAAGGAGAGAAAAAAATGGAAAAGTGAAATTATCTTTGTCTTAACATATGCGATTACGCCTTGCAGCATCCAGCTCAGGACAGCTGCCCTCTGCCTTGGCCTCCCCTAATCTCTTTGTTGACACAGGAAGCAGATTGTTGGGGTGGGCCTGGTGTGGTCACTTGAACCCTTTAAAAGCAGAACAGAAGTCAGACATTAGAAACTCATAAAGATTCAACAGGCAGTTGCTAACTTTAAGATGTAAGGGTCTACTTGTCAAGGGATGTGGGTGCCCCCCACCTAACACCCCTCGGGGAAGTGGGAACAACCACAGGAACTGCATTGTACTAATAATAAATGTGAGCCTCCAGACAAACTCAGCCCAGCCAGCACCATGATTGTGGCCTTGTGATACCTGAGCAGAGGAGCCTGTCACACTGCCAGAATCCTGCCCGTGGAAACTGTCAGGCAATGGATTGTGAAGAACCAAGCTGCTCAATTTGTGGTACTTTTTCATGTAGCAATAGAAAGTGAATTTAAGCATCAATCTCTATTTTTAATATAAGAGTAGGAATTCTTTCTTAAGAGGGGTTGATTGAGTGTTGAAAGCCTTATTCAGACAATTAGTCATAAGAGGTAGGTATTGAATGTCTGTTTTGCCAGGGCCTGCACTAGATGCTGGGGTTAAGTCACTAAGTTACAACCTCCATCCAGTAAGAAAAAATAGATGCATGAATTGTAATAATAAAACGCAGTAAATGTTTAAAGAGACAGGATCTGGGGCCTGTGGGGACAAGGTAGATTATGGCTGATTTTACCTAAGGGATTTGAAGGCTTTTTAGTGCCAAAGAGATTTGAAGCTCAGAAAGATATATTCCCAGCTATTGTATGTCAAGAATACCTTTGAAAAAAAAAACTCAAAATTGAACAAGAGAACACAAGTCTCAGATTCTATACTATACTGAGTTAAAGGAGTCAAAGCTTATAACTTTTTAAAAAATCATTTAAATAGATATGGGACATATGTTTATTTTTGTTTGTCTTTCAGATTTCTCTTGATTTGTACATTTAGTATACCAGAAAATAAGTGGAAAAGAAATGATAGCTTACTGTGTTTCAGACAATTCTCTATTTGTAACCCATAAATCAGTTTCCCTCTGAAGTCAACTGAAACAATACTTGTCACTTTGTTGCTTGGATCATCCACAGTCAACAACTGTTTACACATTATTACTTCACCGTAGGGCCATAGTTCCTAAAGTATGGTCTAGACCCCTAAGTTCTAGAGGAACTAGAAACCTCCCTAAGGTAGAGGATTCACATAGTCATAATAATTCTCATGATAACACTAACACATTATCTGTCTTTTTCACTGCGTGGGCATTTGCACTGATGATGCAAAAGCAAGGGAGGGTAAAACTGCTAGTAAATTATACTGGTAGTCATTGAATTTTGCAGTACAATACCCTTCTAGAAGAAAAGAAATTTCAGTGTCACTTAATATCCTCGATGAAGCAGTTAAAATTACTAATTTTATTAAATATTGACCCTCGACTACGTAACTGACAAACTACGTTTCCTCCAGCTTTGGTGTTTGGCAGACTTTTTCTCACAAATCAACAAAAATGAGTCACTTCAGTGAAAACAACTGATAATATTTATCGCCAAAAATTGAGCTTTCAAGCAAAAATTAGAATTTTAGAAAACCTGTATGCACTACTGTGAGCTTGATAGCTTCCCAGATCCTGAAAGCTTTTCTGATGAAATCAGCCATAATACTAATGAAAGTGATTTTTATGTTTTATAATGAAATATGTCAACTCAGTGAACAAATATTTTCCAAATGACCAGTGCCTAACGTTACAAAAGCATGCATGGGTAAATTCAAAGTGCATGATAGACCAAGGATTTCAATGTTAAAGTAGGAAAGATATATTTATATGGTTTCTGACTTACATTGAAACTAGCGTTTAAGAAACTTTCTACCACTTATTAAGTTTTGGTGCTTTCAGAAAGGGGATCCACAGTTGTCTTAAAAAAAAAAACTGGTAAAATAACCCTCTCTTTTCCAATAGCATATTCATGTGAAGTTGGATTTATTTCTATATATTTCAACTGAAATAACATGATGCAGATTTGAATGCAAAAGCAGATAATGAAAATCCAGTTGTGTTCTGTTAAAGCAGGCACTAAAGAGATTTTTCTAAAAAAAAGTAAACCAGTGCCATTCTTCTTGTTAAATGTTTTTATTTAGAAAATAATTATCTTTCATAAAAATGGGTTTTTATGTTTACATGTAATGGGTTTGCCATTTTTAAATGAATTAAGTATTCTAAATAGAACTTCTAATATGACAAACATATATAGATAAGTCCACATAAATAAAGGAACCAGGCATGGTGGTGCACACTTGTAATCCTAGTACTTGGGAGGCTGAGACAGGAGGATTCCAGGTTTGAGAACAGCCTCAGTAAGTAGTGAGACTCTCAGCAACCTATCGAGACTCTGTTTCAAAATAAAAATTAAATAGGGCTGAAGGTATAGCTTAGAGGTAGACTGCCTTTGGATTCAATCCCCAGTACCACAAATAATAAATAAATAAGACTTATTAGGATCTTCAGTGATTTTTTAAGAATATAGGCGCTTCAAGAGCAAAGACATAGCCAGGCGTGGTGGCGCACGCTTGTAATCCCAGTACTTTGGGAGGCGGAGACCGGAGGATCCGGGTTCGTGGTCAGCCTCAGCTCGCGGTCAGCCTCAGCTCGCGAGCGCGTGCGCGCTCTCACTTTCTCTCTCTCCCTGTCTCCCTCTCTCTCTCTCTCTGTCTCTCTCCCTGTCTCTCTCTCCGTCTCTACTTAGTGAGGCCCTCCACAACTTCGTGAGACCCGGTTTCAAAATAAAGTATAAAAAAATAGGGCCGGGGGCGTAGCATGGAGATAGAACGCCCCTGCGTTCAATCCCCGGTACCACAAAAAAAACAAAAAGAGCAAAGACATTTGAGAACTGCTGTAAGAGATTCTCCAAAATGAGTGAGCACAGAGTACTCTATTAAACTGTGACCCAGTAGGGAGTAAAGCAAGCACACTGAGAAACTGTGTGTACCTGCAGGCCGTAGTGAGAGCTAACCCAGAAGGCTGTGGATCATTTAAGACTTCCAGAAGGGGCTGCCATTGATCCTGCAGGACAGGAGGGATCCCACCAAGCATTGATGAAGGGAAGGATCTTGGACCTTAGGCACACACTGGAAGTATGTTAGAGCAGGGAAGGGATAGTTGGGTGGGGAATTGACTGAAAGAAAGCATAGGTTGAAGTTCTAAAACTTAGTGTGTCTTAGAGATGAGCGATTTGAGCTTTCAAAGCATAGTTATTTGTCTACTGGCCCTCTTACCCCTTTCCTCTCTCTTACCCATTCCATAAGTATTTGTTGAGCGTATATTATATGGCAGAACCCATGTTAAATGTTTTAATTGTGCTGATCATTAATCCTATCCCCAATCCAGTGGGTTAGTGTTCCACCCATTTTACAATGAGGAAACTGAGAGTCTGAAAAATTAAGTGGATTACCTAAGCACAGCAACTGAGTGGCATTCGAATGTCTGGGATTTGAACTCTGCCTCAGTACCCATGCGTTTAGATATTAAACTATGCTGTTATTGGTGTCTTCCATTTGACAATCAGAGGATGCCAGAGCTCTGTGTGCTTGGTTCCTTGGGATACAAGCTGTGGACTTTGGAGTACCCAGACTTGGGCTCAAATCCTATCTCTTACTTAACATCCTGTTAATCCTACATAAACCACTTAACCTCTCAGAACCTCAATGTTCTCTATAAAACAGAAATCATAACACCTAATTTGGGGATATTTCAGGATTAAATGATGTGTAATGTGTTGAATAACCACTTTATGGAGAACCTGGAGCATAATGGGTGCTCCATGCTCTTTTTGTTTATTTGTTTGTTTGTCTGGAGTCCTGCTACTGACATCAGTCTTCTCCAAGCAGTCAGTTGTTCTGTCTAGATGTTTCCTTACAGTTAAGCCCATGGCAGGCCACACTCACCTGGCAGGATGGTTTGGAACAGAGGTGGATGGAGGAGCTGAGTGCCACAGCGTGGGCAGGAAGAGCAGGGTCTTTGGGTCTTTGGTATCAAACCAAATATCAGCACAACTCATCTGTCATCTGTCAACTAATTATTACTTTGTTCTGTGTTCAAAAGGACTCAGCCTCCTCACCCATAAACACAGTGTAATGATACCCACTTGCGTGGAGGCGTGCCAGAGCGTTTATAAAAGCACTGCTGTAGTGACTGCCCTTACCAGCATCCAGTGCACACTATCCTTCCCCCGTGACAAGGTCCTTCTCCTCTTAGGAAGGTGTTCCAGCTTTCCCATGATGGCAGAGGGCTCCAGATCATCCCTTCGCTCTAGACTTGGGTTCTGGGAATGCTGGAATCTTCCTTGGGCTTCCTTGTTATCTGGAAGCTGCTTCTCCATCGTAACCAGGGGAGCTAGAGATGTGCAGAGTGAGGACTGGCTACTGGGCCCGCAGACTTCTTCCCCAGCCCTCCACTTACCCAGCAGGCCTGGGGCTTAGCCGGGAGGGAGCTGAACCACTTTTCAGTCCTTCCCAGAACCACATCCTCAGGGGCTGACAGCTTTCACAGGGAACCTTGAGTTCCTGCCAGTGGTGAGTGGGTCATTTCTGGGAACGCTGCTTTGGGGGTGGCTCTCAGGATCCCTAAGTGGTACCCACTTCATGTCCGCAGGAGGTGTGGGTTTTATTGGCTGTGATGCCAAAGAGGTTCTTACCTGCAGGGACCAGTCTGGGCGGCAGCCAAGCAAGCTTCCATGGAATGTTTCCCAGTCCCAGAGAGAGAGGCAGCAGCTGAGCCTGTGCAGCTCTGACCACTTCTACTGAGGTGCTCTGTCTGATGTGATTCCTGCGCCCGGGACAGAGACCACACAGTCACTTCATAGGTGTCACACACTGTCAGGTATGTCCCAGATGGTCAACTCAGTCTCTAAGGTTTTGTGGAGGCAGCATGATGTGCTGGTAATGAACTGGGCTGGTGGAGCCAGACTTTCTGCACTGGAATCCTGGCTTTGCCAGTCACTAGCTGCGTGCCCTTGGGAAACTTACTTAGCTTCTCCCTGCCTGTTGCCTCATCTGTAAAAAGAGGATAATAATGGTAACCTGCCTGAAAGGTGTTGTGAGGATTAAGTGCTTAGCATACAGTGAGCGCTTGGGCAGGGCTAGTTGCTTTAATTATTATGTGGTATGTGGGTAGGATTGTCTAGTGGCAACTCTGTTGAGTTTGGGAATGATTTCAGCCATCCTACTAAATAGCCATGTATGAGTGCAAGTGTGGGCAGGAGAGCAGTCTTCCCCAGTCCACTCTTGCAGTGTTCTACCTGTTTTCCAGTACCTGCTTTTTCCATCTTTACTTTTCCTTTGCTCGCCCACCAGGCACCTGCCCAAGAGTGAAGAATGTTCAGTTAGAAGCTGGGCACAGTGACACATGCCTGTAATCCCAGTACTTGGGAGGCTGAGACAGGAGGACATAAATTCGAGGCCAGCCTCAGCTACTTAGCAAGACCTGTTTTAAAAGAAAAATAAAATGAGTTGGGAGTGTAGCTTGGAGGTAGAATGCTGGGATGTTCATTCCCCAGTACAACAACGACAACAGAAGAGTTGCAGCTGGAGTCAGAAAAAAACAATCTTTGCCCTAGCTCAGCCACTTCTGCCATGTGAGCTTAAACAAGTTACTGAACCTCTTTGAGCAGAAGTGGAGAATTGGGATGATGCAAGACTGCTGGGTATCTCATAAAGGTAGACTATGCATCCTATTCCCCTGGAATACCGAAACAAAGGACACAAATTGGGAATGCCTTGTGATTCTGCACTGGAAAGCTTGGAAAGCAAGACATAACTGAATGTACCTCTGAATGAAAAAGAATCAAAGGGATCCCCCCTTACATCACAGTGGAGAAAGCACCCGAGTAGGAGTCAGGAGACGTGGGTTACATTAAGTGAGGTACTGTGCATATAGTACCCAGCACAGGATAAGAGCCAAAAGGATGGAATTTCTCCACTGGTTGGTTCCAGTAGACTGGGCAGCCCAGGGGCTCCATCCCCACGGTACTGGCAGCACCCCTGGACTCCTAGAGTTGTGTGGTGAGTGTACTGTTCTAGTGCCGCTGCAGTCCTGGCCTGACCACCCTTTCCCTGGTGACCTCTGTATCTCAGCTTCCCATCTTATAAAATAAGGAGCTGGGCCGGGCGTGATGGTACATTTGTAATCCCAGTACTTGGGAGGTGGAGACCGGAGGATCCGGGTTCGTGGCCAGCCTCAGCTACTTAGCGAGGCCCTCCGCAACTTCGTGAGACCTGGTTTCAAAATAAAGTATAAAAAATAGGGCCGGGGGCATAGCGCAGAGGTAGAACGCCCCTGGGTTCAATCTCCGGTACCGAAAAAAAAAAAATAAGGAGCTTCAGGCAGCTTCACAATGATATAGGCATAAAATCAGACCCATTTGTCTCTCCCATCACCTGATTCATGCTCTTCATGGTACTTGATGCTTTCTTTTCAGTTTTGCTTGTTTTATTGTTGTAAACATATTCTTTGTCTCCAATGCCCACCCTCTATTGCCTGCCATCACTTCTGGGGCCCTAGAAAGTAAACTACAGGAGAGCCAGGCATAGTGGCACATGTCTTTAATCCCAGTACTTGAGAGGCTGAGACAGGAGGATCACAGCTTCAAGGACAGCCTCAGCAATGTAGCAGGACTCTCAGCAACCTGGGGAGACCCTGTTTCAGAACAAAAGATTAAAAAAAAGGGCTGGGGGTGTAGCCTGGAGCTAGAACACCCCTGAGTTCAATCCCCAGTAGTGTGTGTGCGTGCGTATACACACACACACACACACACACACACACACACACACACACACACAAGAAGGTGAGCTACAGGAGAATAGGGACCTTGTTTGTATTTGTTATTGGTGCTAAAATGGTGCTGGAAACGTCATTTTAAGTGCTTAATAAAAATATACACATATGCATGTACACCTATGATTGCATTATAATGTACATAAGTTTGTACAGAGACTTAGTAGTGTATTGGTTATTCTTTCCCTCCCCCTTTCCCACCTGAAAATGTAGCATGTTATTTGGAGATTTGAAAATAGAATTAAGAATGGTTACACTGTCTGTCTTAAAATTTAACCAAAGTAGCAGGGACAAAGTTCTCACCTTGTGTATGCATATAGTGTCAAAGAGCAGTAACCAGTAACTCCTGAAGTCAGAGGAAGCCCACAAACTCAGGGCTGAGGACACTTGACTGAAGGCACCATGCCAAGCATCTGCAGAGTAGGTGGGAACCTACGTTGTTCCCTTTATATACATGGTAGAGATGGTCGGCAGGAGGCAAAATGTAGCCCTTAGAATTCTGCTCACACATATTACTGCAATTTCATTTTACTTTTATTATTTGGCCACAAAAATGAACGTAATCCTTGTTGGCTTTAACACACCTACTAGTACTGCTTTCGCTATCCATCTTGCAAAATATAAGACAAGGCCAGAGCTTAAATTAAAATCCTCAGCTTCTTATCTCCTTCCCACAGGAAAGCAGATCTGTGTTGAAAACCGTAAAATTAAGAGGAGAGCAAGGATAGCATAATTTAGCAAGAATTCATGGAACCAGATTCTGAGCTATATGACTGGAGGGACAGGTCAGACATTAAGAAGATGCTGCCTGCTAATGCAGGCTCCTTCAGTTGGTGCTGTGGAAACAAGAAAAGCATGCAAAAAATATATAAATTTCCAAAAGATCTGTGCAATGTTTACTACGACAACCCTAAGAAAATATCTCTATATTGGCAGTTACACTTCTTTTGAGAGTTTCAAAATGAAAGTCAAAGTAGTTATTCTAAACTATGGTTAAAATATATTCATTTTAGCACTTGGGTATTGAAGGTTTTTTCCATTTTAAAAAGGGTTTATAATATTATCATCATGTCCCTACTCCCACCCACCCCTCACCTCCTCTAGCATTCTAAATTCCTTGTATTTAAGAGGCTCATTCTGTGTATTTGGAAAACTACATCATTAACACTTGGAAAGCATTAAAAGGTTTTTTTTAACCTTTTACACATTTATATGCATAGACGTTTGCAGTGCTGAGGTGTTTAGAGAAAAATTGTGTGGCTTTGATAATGGTGCTCTCTTTAATAAATGCCCAGGGCTATATGAGCCAAGTCTTGCCATTAGAGAGTAGCTGATAATTATAAAGTAGAGGAAATCTAGGATGAAATTATATCATTGTCCCAAAATGTGTGGGTTTTTCCTCCCTTTACCGTATTTCCCCTCTCCCATAAGTTTCTTTTGGATGGAAGTTATAAAGATAGGGTGTAAATATTAAATATTCCTAGGATGATTGTCCTAATTTTCCTGAAGGTAGTCCTAATTTTCCTGAAGGTAGTGTTTCTACATGCAAGAGTATGATTGGAGTCACATACTCTTTACACCTAATTTATAAAAAAACATCAAATTCAGTCAGGCGTGTGGCGCACGCCCGTAATCCCAGTACTTGGGAGGCTGAAACAAGAGGATCACAGGTTCGAGGCTAGCCTCAGCAACTTAGCAAGACACTTTCAAAATAAAAAACAAAGCAGGGCATGGTGGTACACACTTGTAATCTCAGTACTTGGGAGGCTGAGACCTGAGGATCAGGGTTCACGGCCAGCCTCGGCTACTTAGTGAGGCCCTCTGCAACTTAGTGAGACCTTGTTTCAAAATAAAGAATAAAAAAAAAATAGGGCTGGGGGTGTAGCTCAGAGATAGAATGCCCCTGGGTTCAATACGGAGTACTGCAAAATAAAATAAAACAGGCCGGGTGTGGTGGCGCACGCTTGTTATCCCAGTACTTTGGGAGGCGGAGACCAGAGGATCCAGGTTCTCGGCCAGCCTCAGCGCTCGCTCTCTCTCTCTCTCTCTCTCTCTCTCTCTCTCTACCTACCTACCTACCTACCTACCTACCTACCTACCTACCTAGTGAGGCCCTCCGCAACTTCGTGAGACCCGGTTTCAAAATAAAGTAAAAAAAAAAAATAGGGCCGGGGGTGTAGTGTGGAGGTAGAACGCCCCTGCGTTCAATCCCCGGTACCACAAAATAAATAAATAAATAAAATAGAATAAAACAGGCAGGGGGTACAGCTCAGTGGTAGAATGCCTCTGGGTTCAACCTCCAGTACCAAAAAACCCCAAAACAAATTTAAAAATTCCCCCAAAAACAAAAACAAAAAAACCAACAAATTCAAAATTAGTGTCTACCGTAGATGCAGTGACCATACACAGATGTGTTGTAGGGCCTCTTAATCCAGACACACACCTACATTTTAAGTAGTTCACATTGTGTGATTGTCAAGCACTTCCTCGTTTTTAAAATATGAATATTTGCTTCTGGAGAAACTTAATTTCACATGTATCTTAGTACATAGGACAGTAAAAATCTAACTCGAACCAATTATGGTGAAGGCATGCCTGAACTAGTGAAATCATTAATGTTACCATAGTGTTTCTACATGCAAGATCTTCCTGAGACTGCTTTAATTAGTAAAAGGGTTTAAAATCAGAACCATCTTTATATGCACATAGTTTTGTTGAGTTTCCTTTCTTTGGGGGGAAAGCTGGAGTTTCTTTTTCCTTTCTTTATTGTTTTTTAAACTGAGATAAAATTGTGTGCATTTATTGTGTATAACATGATGTTTTGAAGTACGTACACACTGCAAAATGGTTAAATCTAGCTAATTAATGTATAAGTTATTTTTGTGGTAAGAACACAACATCCACTCTCAGCATTTTTCAAAAATACAATGAATTGTCATTAACTAGAGTTTCTTAAAATGATCTCCCTAATTAGGTAAAACCTGTTTGAGTCTTGTTTATATTACTGATTTACTTAGTGCTTTCTGGTGGGGGGGAGCCTTCAACTTTGTCTGCAATCAGAATGATCACAGATTTCAAATTGCTAATGCTCAAAAACATAACCTGAACCTTTTTTTTTTTTTTTTTTTTTTTTTTTGCGGTACCGGGGATTGAACACAGGGGCGTTCTACCTCCACGCTACACCCCCGCCCTATTTTTTATCCTTTATTTTGAAACCGGGTCTCACGAAGTTGCGGAGGGCCTCACTAAGGAGAGAGAGAGAGAGAGCTGAGGCTGGCCGCAAACCCAGATCCTCCGGTCTCCGCCTCCCAAAGTACTGGGATTACAAGCGTGCGCCACCATGCCCGGCTAACCTGAACCTTTAACAAGTGTTACTGTTACGTAAATTTGGATGTAAAAAATTTTAAAACAAGCACAAGATATCCAAAGTATGTTAGAATATAAAATGTTAACTTAAAATGTTCTTTCAAACTATATATTATCCAGCTGTACTCAGATTAGAAATTTCCCTTTATCAATGAATACTTCTGGAAGCCAGAGAAACAAAAGATTAAGTAAAGACTAAAGCATGATGGATGGTCATGTTGAACAAAGCTACAGGAGGTGAAAAATGATGTACCATGGTTCTTAAAGATGTACAACTGTAGAATTAAGAGCTTACTGACTATATCTATCCTTTCTGAGTTCTTTAAAAATGTCCTTTCACACTGGCAATATTTATTCACTTATTTGTTCATGGGACAATTTCTTATCACACACCTTTTTTTCCTGCCAGACATAAGTAATGAATAAAAACTTATAAAATGTTTACAACTTTTGTTCCAATAACTCCTTATTGATCTTAACCAGAGGATATATAATCCAAAAGGGAGTATAAATATGTGTATAAAGAGATTCATGTCATGGAATCTAGGCTACAGTAGAAATAACTGATAGCCTCTTAGTGAGATACTCATGTACTCGAGTATTTACCCCAGAGAAATTCTGAGGATGTAAATAAGATGACTTCAGTTCTCAAGGTCTGGAAATGATTTTGGATTATACTGATGACTGGTTACTACTGTCTTGTGACTTTTTCTTTGGGAGCGGAGAAAAGAGTCGGACATCCATATTAATAGTTGACTTTTTGGTTGCTTTGCAGTCAAACAAAGTGCCCGTGGTGCAGCCGTCCCACGCGGTCCACCCGCTCACGCCCCTCATCACTTACAGTGATGAGCACTTTTCTCCAGGATCACACCCGTCACACATCCCGTCAGATGTCAGCTCTAAACAAGGTGAGAGCCCGGGCTGTCTGCCTCTTTTGCCGAGGAGCCAAATCTCATTGAGTGACCCTTAGATGCCTTTGCTCCAGTCCATGGGTAATTGAAATGCATTTGTAGAAGATGAAAGTACTTCATTGGTTAGCAATTTTTTAGAAACTCTCAAGAATTTGTTGTTGCTTCTTTGATTTTTTTGGATTAAAAAACAGAGGAAAAGTATCATAGGGCTGTCTTCCAAGGCACAGCTCTGAAAATCTATGATCTACAATATAAACCCATATATTGTACAAAAAAACAACATTCCATCTTCTGCAATTCATTTTCTTCAGCATGCCCTGTCCCTGCCAACCACCTTATCATCAGGGGGTATGCTCCAAGCCCCACATTGGGGTGCCTAAAAATGAGGATAGTACTGCACTACAAATTCAGTGTCTTTTCCATCATAACTAAGTACTTAATGCAAAATATGACCATGTCTTTGGCAGTTTGAGGTGGGACAGCAAAACTAGCACAATTTTTTTTCCATCTTCTGAATTTCATGAAGAGGTTTCTTTCCTACTATAGAGCTTAGCAACCTTAGCATATGATTTTTTTCTTTATTAAGTCCAGAACCTTCACTTTTTCACTTAAAGGAAGCATTTCATGGCTTTGCTTTGGCGTGTCTGGCTTGCCAGCATCACTGCTCTTGTCTTCAGTGCCATGTTAAGTAAAACAAGGCTTATTTGAACACAAGCACTGCACTGCCACAACAGTAGATCAATCAGTATAACAGCTGCTAAGTGGCCAGTTGCTGGGTAGTGTATACAGCATGGATTTGGGGACAAAAGGATGGTTTATATCCTAGGCAGGGACAGAGTGGAACTGTACAAAATTTCTTCATGTTACATAGAACAGAACAGTGCTCGATTTTAAACCTGTAAAATTGTTTATTTCTAGAATTTTCCATGTAATAATTTTAGACTTTGGCTGCCCATGGATAACTGAAACCACAGTAAAAGAAACTATGGCTAAGGGAAGACTACTATACAAGCTGTTGTAGAAAAGGAGGAAACACAGGACATTTTGACTTTAAATGTTTTTCTTCTAAGCCTCTTATGATGTATTTTCATTATTCAGCTATATTCCCATTGTGTTTTTTCTTCTTTTTGTTATTTACTGCACCAGCTTAGATATTATAAACTGTACTTAAAGTCAAAGCAACATGCATCATATTTGGCTGCGACTCTGTTTCTACTTCATTTGCAGAAAAACACACATTAAAAAAGGTCTTAAAAATTAAAACGTCCAGGTTTAATTGCCTAATGTGTGCAGGTATGGGTTGGTAATAGGACAGAGAGCTCTGTTTCTCCAAACCTTCTGCGTCCATCTTCTCAAGGTCACCTTTGCTGTCAAGACTGGCCCATTGCTCTTTCCATGCACAAATAAATGACCTTATAAAACCAAATGAAAACAGAAAATGTAAAGGGGTAAGATTTGACACCACCTGCATTTCACCCTTTTGTTCAGCCTTATCTCCAAGCTGTTAACAGACAACAACATTTAACAAGTGTGAAAAGGAGGGGGGCGTCCAGAGACCAGTGGGCTTTCTACTTGTTATTACCACTTTGGGTTAAGCCCTTACTGCCTTCATTTTCTCCATTGTTAAAATAGAATACTTACTTGAAGACTTACTGTTGTACTTGGACTTTAGTAGAGAAGGAATTGCCTATGCAGAAGATTCCGTTTGCCTATTTTATTCCTCATTTTTTGCCCTTTCTCCACCCTGCTTCCTTTTATAAAGAACCTCCGAAGAATAAGAAACATCAAAAGGACAGGTCTAGCCTGGTGTCATGGCACAGACCCGTAATCCCAGTACTTGGGAGGCTGAGACAGGAGGATCACAGATTCAAGGACAGCCTCAGCAGTGTAGCAAGACTCTCAGCAACTTAGCAAGATCCTGTTTCAAATAAAAAATGAAAAGGAATGGGGGTGTAGCTCGGAGGTAGAATTCCCCTGGGTTCTATCCCCAGTTCCGCAAAAAAATAAAATAAAGAACAAAAAATAGGGCTGGGGGTGTAGCCTGGAGGTAGAATGCCCCTGGGTTCAATCCCTGGTACCGCAAAAAAAAAAAAAAAAAAAAAAAAAAAAATAGGGATCTTAGAAAGAAGGCTGAGTTAGAGAGGGCAGATCAACAATATGATCTTGGTCATGGTGAGTTTGAGTGTTTTTGAGACATCTCAGGAAGACATGGTGCAGACAGTTTAAATGTGTGGGTCACAACCTCAGACTAGGTATTGAGCTGGAATATATATCGGAACCATAAAGATATGGATGACAAAATAGATATAAAAGCCTCAAACAACTAACAAAAAGAATCTAACAGGATGTTTTATTTCACCTTAAGCATTTATTTATTTATTTAACAATTAAATAGTGCTTACTGTGTCCTAGGTTGTCCTCAAAGCACTTTGAAACATTAACTTATTTGAAAGAATAACACATGATGTTCCAGTATTTTTTTCTTGAGAATTCTAGGAGGTTCACTTTTAAAGAGACAAATTTATAACTGGCTACCTCTTACACTTATGTTTTTGCTTCTGTTTCCATATCTATTGCCCTCCTGCCTGTTTCCCTTAATTGTGATTTATATCATTGCTTCTCAAACTTTTTTTAGCAAATTCTGCAGAACTTCAGCAGAGGAGTCTGATGGCATGACCAGAAGTTCTCTGCTGCGGTTTCTTCAGTCTTTGTTTTGTTTTTAAAATTTTATGATTTTTTTGTCTTCTGTTCCATACACTATTTGTGCTTGTTTTAATATAAAGATCCTGTTTTTAATTCCATGTTGGTCCTGGGTTTTATATACCTCCTCACCATGGACCTCTGGGTATGTAAACTCTGGTTTGAAGAGCGCTCATTCACATGATACTGAGCTTATTCCATTCCTTTTGGATATTTTCATTGCCAGACGACTAAGCTCACTAGGTCTGTATTTCTTTCCTCTTGCCTGCCTTTAGGGTATATTATGTAGCTCAGCTAGTTAGAGCATGATGGTACTAAGCTCAGAGCTGCTGATATCAGTACTTTTGGTAGGCTCTAGTGAGCTTTATCCAGGAAAAAAAAAAAAGAGTTGAATGAACTGTTTGTCTTTGAAATCCATTTTCATTCATGGAAAAATAAAATAACTTCAGGTTAATTTTCTATTAGAGACCACATTAATTTCTACCTTTTCCTCCCTATGTGTGCATGTGTATATGTAGGAAAGGGAAAGGTAATTGATGCCCATTATTTTTTCTCTACTCATTTTCAGTATGATAAAAATATTAAAAGAAAAGAGCTGGGCTGGATGTGGTGGCATATGCCTGTGACCTCAGTACTTGGGAGGCTGAGACAGGAGGATCAGGTTTGAGGCCAGCCTTGGCAACTTGGCAAGAACCTGTTTAAAAAAAAAATAAAACGGTCTAGGAGTGTAACTTGGAGGTAGTACCCCTGGGTTCAACCCCCAGTACCAAAAAGATAAAGAAATACTACTTATATCTTTGCATTATCCATTTTATCCTTAAAATAACAACAAACACTTATATAGCATTTATACTTTGGGTCAGTTACTTTTCTGCATTATATATAATACATATTAATGCATTTATCCTTTACAAAACATTTGAACACCCAAATCACTTCCTGAAGATACATAGCTAGTGAGTATCATATCTACATAGTCTGAGTGCAGAATTACTGTATTTACATTTATAGAAGTTACATATAAAAGCTTAAAATCCTTAAGGCTATGCTGAGTGTAGCCTCCAGCACACACAGTAAGTGTTCAGTAAATACAGGTGAATAGATGATGTGAAAGGAGTCTTCAGTAGTGAACACAGCAGTGTGTGGGGGAGATACACATTTGTAGGAGTCTTTGGGAATAAGCTCTTAATGGGCGCAAGAGCTACTTAGGAGATACAGATCCATTTTCTGCTCATCTAATGACTACTAAGCCACGTCATGTATTTGCATGCACATGCAAAGTAGTTGTAAGATTGACCCAGCATAGTAAATGGTCCATTTTAACACCTTTATTCCCTTTTATTAGTTGAAACATTTAGAAATGTTTACTGAAAGCCTCCTTGTGCAGATAACTGTGATTTGATATGTAGATTGGTAAAATGTGGTCTTTTTTCGCCTGTAGTATATACATTCATGCAGGAAATCATTTGCACAAAAAAACTGTAAAACAAAATTAAAAATATCCTAAGTTCCACATTAAAAGTACAGATAAATAGGTACAGATTCAAAGAAAAAAGAGATTTCTCAGTGCTATAAAAGTTAGAGAAAATTTCCTGGGAAAGGAGCATTTGAAAGATGAATAGGATTTCCTGCGTAGGAACTTGCCTGCAGTAGGTGCTGAGTAAATGGTAGTTACTTCCTTCCTCCTCCTAGTAGAAAAACCAAACTCAACTAGTTTGTATTTTTGTTCTGTTGAATCACTCTTGCACAGAACCTAAATGTAGTTAGGACTGGGACTAGTGTGGAGAGCCAAGTTTCAAGCTTGTTTACTAAAAGACATGTGATTGCAAACTTACCTCTCTCTGTGTCCCAGTGACAAAAGCCCAGGACAAAGCCTAGTTTATATGTCCCCAGCAAATGCCTAAACAGCCACTTCTTCTCTCTAGACCTTCATTTATTTCCACTGCAGAATACAGGGTTAAAGCAGAGAATTTAGGTAGTCTATGACTTCTAATCATGATTTTCAAGTTAATATAATAAAACATTCTAATTTCCACTAGGTTTCTAATGTCTTATCAAGTTGGTCTGGCTGCATTCCCCCTCCTCTTCCTCCTTCTTAACCTGAGCAATCCCCCTGCAGACCCGTGAGATTTGGGGATTTCTGGATCTCAGGGTGAGGGTGGCAGCAAGTTGAAAAACCTTATGAATGTTCCTGAGACATCAGGAATCACCACAGCAGGCTCCCTCAGGACCATCCTGCCACCTGAACCTGAGAGAAGAAATATCAGGGTATAAAATGTGAGGTGCACTGGGATGAAAAAGATTAGTATTTCTAGCAAAAAAAAAAAGTATTTTTTAAAATAAAGTGAGCTTTGAGACAATAGTTATAAAACAGCAAAATGTGAGCTGATCTCACGTAAGTACTCTGTTGAGAGAGATTAATACCTTTTTTCTTCCTACCTACTTTCTGTAGGAATTGAGAAATAGTTTGTTCTAACTTCAAAGTCAAATTAAAAATTAACATCAACTTTGAAGACAGCACTTCTTAAGTCATCCCCCTATATTCAAGACCCTTAGTATCTTTTTTGAGATCCAAACGAAATTCATCGATGCTTTAGTAAAAAAGCAGAATATTTAAAGAGCATCTTCCATGTCCTTACCTAATTGCACATATTGGCTAATACATTTACAGACACCAGGTGTTAACACTTGGAATGAGTGTTTATCCCATGGAAATAGTCTTTCAAAACCATGGTCAGCTGTGTGAAGTGACTGAAATGGCTCTTTTCTCTTCAGAATCACTTTCCCCCAAATACATTAAATCTAAGTTTTTATATTTTACAATTTATGCATTTGTCCTTTAATTTTTTATTCTATACCTAAGGTAAGGTATAAAAGGGATGCCATTTGGGACTAGGATTAGGTATAATCTTTAGGTGGTTTTCATGGTTACAGGGCCGCGTACTCCAGGGAGTGTAGGCTGGAGAAACAGTTTGGTGGCACGATCCTTTTCTGTGGAATACAACTAATCCAGAACAGCCTGACCTTGGGACCCAGAGGACTCAACTTGATGAGAGCTTAGAGGGAGCCGAAGTGGCTGACAGAGACCAAATGAATCATATCAAGTGTGGCCATGATGGGGCTGAAGATGATTCCTAATTAATCTTTGATCCTCTGAGGTGTCACATTCCCCAAATCTACGTGTCGATGAGGGAACCCGTGGAAATATGAAAGCAGCAATTTACCTAATCCTTGAGAAGTATTGAGCTCCACGGCAGGCCATCTGCTGGGGTGGGGAGGGGCTCATTTTCCATTCTGTACAAAATAATTGTCTACCATTTTCTTAACCAAAGTGAAATAATGAGGACAAAAGTAAATCACTTACAAGTCTATTTGGATGACTGTTTTAAGACATACTATCTGAAGACCCTGTTTTCCCAGATATTGAAATCTGGAGAAAAACTCAGCAACTGACTTTGGTTCATTGGATCTGATTAATAAATACTGTTTCTACACCAAAAATATTAATGGCATAAAGCTTTTCTATTGCTCTTCTGGTCAGATGGCCTGTGAATCTGAAACTGATACCTCGCTGTTCTTTTAATAGGCATGTCCAGACATCCTCCAGCTCCTGATATCCCTACATTTTACCCGCTGTCTCCAGGTGGTGTTGGACAGATTACCCCACCTCTCGGCTGGTAAGATCCTTCCTACAACCTTTAGCCAGGCGTTTGAACACAACTTCTTCCACTTCCATTTACCCAGATTATCTTTGTGAGTGGTAACTCATGGAGTCTAGGGAATTTTACGACAATAAGCAAGGTGCTAGCTTTATTTCATTTCAATTTAAAAGATTAAAAAACATACAGACTTTGAAATGAATTGAATCCGTTCACTAATATGTGTAGAAAATGACTGTGTAGCAATTGCTTTGAAGCTTATAGTTTTATGGATTCAATTTGTGGCTTTGGGCATTTGCTATGCCTCTACAAATTTATTGCACAGTGTGGCTTTTCTACTTTCTTTTATGAACAACTTTTATTTTTGAAACATGAACTTAGACACATTAAATATCTATCTAAGTGGGCAAATGCATAACTAGAGAGCAGCTCAACAAAATAAAAGCACCTTTGGAATGGTAATAGAGTAAGCATCCAGTATCACTTCGGGGAGCAAAGGACCGGTTTAGGACTTTTATTTTGTTCAGAATCCAAATACTAATGCCCTTTATTTTGTGGTAGTTATTTCTAAACACATTCTTACTGCTCCCTTCAAATGTTAAGTTTTAAAGGTAAAAATATAAATACTGTGGGAAGAAAGAATAATTTTATGTGATGTGGCCTCTCTCTATCATCTTATCATTAGCACATAGCTTTCCTGTCTCGGACCCCCATGCCTCTCCTTTCCTCCTCCCTCCCTGGACACAGTGCTGCGACCTCAGCAAACCTTCCTCTCCTCTGTTTGGCTTGCTGTCACCACGGGCCCCCATGTCGTGGCCTCTGCTCCTTCCCTCTGGACACTCTGACATCTCTTCTTCAGCAGGGGAGGGCCATCCTGTATGGACATTTCAACTCGCTCACTCTCTTGCTCCCTCACCCTCTCCTCTTTAGCAATCTTTTGGTCAATAACTCTGTTTGAATTTAATTGATTATGTGTACATTTTCAAACCTAGATCAATTATTCTGCCTGAACTTAGCTACTTAGGGACAGTAATCCTGTGCCGAGTTGCCTTGCTGGCTGCTGGAAATAAAAGACTGTATAAATGAGAAATGTGAGAGATGGGGAGAACAGAGGGAAAGATGAACTTCTCAGGTGGAGCAAAATAATTCTTATGAATTGGTCTTTCATTTCTTGACTCTTACATGTGTATACAAGGAGGGGGGGAGTGCAGTGTTTCCAAAATGTTCATTCATTTTTATATAAGTAATAAGTTTTATGTCCTCCTTTCTTCCTTTCTTGGAAATTCTCAAAGATTCTGATAAAGAATTCGCTGAACTATTTCTCTGGAGGGAATATTTTACCATCCACAGGGGTGTGTTATATTCAGTAAGCTTTTATTAAGTGCCTACTTTGTTCAAAGCACTAACAAAGTTGGGACAGGGGAAGGGATAAAAGACAAATAATTGATGGACTGGTTTGATTCCAAAGTTGAGAAGGGAGATTTTTCTTCAAGGCAAGCTGTACTTTGGGTTGAGGGTTAAGAAGAGAAACAGTCACTTTTCTATAGAAATACTGGGGTTTGTAATACCCCAGCAAGGTCCATCCCCACTTCTCCCCTCACTAAACTCCTATTGCTGCTGATAACTGGTGTTTTGTCATTGATGGGCTCCTTTCTTCTGTGACCTCAGGCAAGGTCAGCCTGTATATCCCATCACGGGTGGATTCAGGCAACCCTACCCATCCTCACTGTCAGTCGACACTTCCATGTCCAGGTAGGTGCAGGTGGAGCCCGGGAGCTCGAGGCCACGCTGCGCTTCCGTGCTTGTGTCTGTGCGCCCTGCTTGCCTCTGGGTTGGCGGTAGGAGGGTGCACCTCAGCCTGCGCGTGTCTGTGCAGTATGCCTGGCTCCCACACTAGGCGACACGGCCATTCCCAGGCAGGAGCTGCATGACATGTCCCAGGACCAGCCACACTCACTGGGAAAGCTAGAGTTCATTACCACCCAACTGTGGGGTGAGAAACGTCCCCGCAGTGGGCATTCTAGGAAGAGCTTGTTTGATTCAAAATATGCCAGAGGTGGGCTACGGGAGGAGGATAAAAATTAGTTTGGTCTGAGTTCTATAATTTGCTTCCTCTGAGGACAGTGGAATAGTGAGGTGTTTGAAAATGCCCGGATAGTCTAGAGCCTTCCCTGGCCGAGGCTGTCGGGAGAAACAGGACAGTGCCCACGGGCTGTCGGGCCACACAGGGTGTGCGTCCTAGTGTGCGAATCAGGCCCTGTGTGGACGTGTCAGTGCCAGCGAAGCTCTGCGAGACCTGCCGTGCCACCCTCGGGCTGCTGTGTGTGACGCTTCCGCTTCTGGAGAGGACAGCTCCTGTGCCCTGTGCTTGATGTGCACATGTGTGGTGTATCATCTGTGTTCCTTGTGGCTTTGTCCAGGGAGCTAGCGCCACCGTGCTGGAGCCCAGAGCGGTGGGTTAGTGACTGGCTGGGAATCTTTTTTTTAATGCGGTATGAAATTCGCAGTTTCTGTAGTGAGTTTCAGCTTTGAATATCTATATCTATATAGATGTAGATATAGATATTATTTGCTTGGTGAATTATAAAGCTAGCTGGCTGGGGTGGGGAAATGGAATTAATATTCTTCCCCCTAACGTACATGTTTACACTTCTTAACATGTTAAGAACTATATGATGACGGGATTTTCTCACAGGCAAACAAACAGCATCATGCAGTTTTGTAAACAGCACTATTAGCAAAGCATCATTATTTGGGCAAATATTTGTATTTTTACCATATCTTTTCAATATTTAAAAAATTATTTCTAAAATATTACTTATCCAAGCAGAGTTCCTTCTTCCCCTTCCAGATGAAGGAATTAAATTTTCCAGCTGCAGTGAAAGACCTGAGAATGCTGGGGGGGGGGGGTTGTGTGGAATTTAATGTTTACTTTAAAACAATTTGAAAAGCAAAAATTTCTAAAATCTATCCAAATTTACCCAAAGTGCGTGTTGAGAGTACTGTCTTTATTTTTTATTTTTCTTGCATGGTAGTTTCCCTCCTTTGTGTTGGCTGGTGGTGGATATTTTAAGACGTTTTAAAGTGCTGTACAAGCTACACAGGAAAAAGCCGTTAGTAGGTGTAGTTCTCACCTTGATGTGGAATCATATTCCTCCTTTTAATTAAATCCTTCCCCTTAATTCTGTTACCCGTTTACCATGAGATTAGATCTCTCAAATGTTACTTTATTTCTGCATAAGAGATGATTTGGATGAGGGCAGTGGAAACCTTATTAAATGAGGGACTGAAAAAAATCTTTCTGTCCCTTTTCTCAATTCTCCCCTCCTGACACCAACAATATGAGGAAACTCTTCATGTGATGTTTACTTAAGAATGTAGGCAGCGATTTTAAAATGTGATGTCTTTAGCTTCATTTAAAAATATTTTAAAAGCTAAATCTTAATAGTGTTATGTTTCCAATAATTTCTCATACTGAAATTCTTACTTGAAAATTGCAAGAAAAATTACTCACTTTTTTCCTTATCCTATGGTTTATTGCCCTCCCAGGAAAAATGCCATATTCTACCATTACCTTGAAAAAAAAACTACAAAGAATAATTAGATTTTCCGTATGAACACTGAAAGAAAAAATTTTATCAGCCCACTTTTAGTTTATAGCTAATAGTCCAGTGCATAAAGACATATTTTCCCTCATAGCCAATTGCAGATAGTGGATTGCTTTGAAACTCCATTTGGTGTGGCCATACACCCAACAATACAGACTGTTTTCTTCTTTTCCTTCTTTTAGGTTTTCCCATCATATGATTCCTGGTCCTCCTGGTCCCCACACAACTGGCATCCCTCATCCAGCTATTGTAACGCCTCAGGTCAAACAGGAGCATCCCCACACGGACAGTGAGCTAATGCATGTGTAAGTAGCCTTGTCTCATCTGCAAGCAAGCATCCAAGCGCCGTTGCTTCTTCCCTGTTGTTGAGGCTTCCCCTCCTCTCTGTCACTTTGAAGTTGAGCATAGCTCTGCCTGGAAGGCTCTGTCACTGAGAGCAGGAAGCAGCTTGATTCTCATCACACTGATTTTATTCTGGGATTGGAAAGGAGTACAGGTCTTAAAAGATCTGGAAAGTCAGGTGTGGTGGCGCATGCTTGTAATCCCAGTACTTGGGAGGCTGAGACAGGAGGACTGCCTCCTGGTTTGAGACCAGCCTCAGCAACTTAGGCCCTCAGCAACCTTGTGAGACCCTGCTCCAAAATAAATAAAATAGGGCTGGGGGTATAGCTCAGAGGTAGAATGCCCTTGGGTTCACTCCCCAGGACCACAAAAAATAAATAAATAAAGATCATGGAAGCTGTGCCAGCATGAAGGGATGTTTAGAACATAGGTGTGAAGAATCGAGTTGTTAGCCACTTACCCACCAGGTTTTACTTTGGCTCAGAAAGTGTTGGGGAGAGCCTGTTAGCCAAATAAAGTAACATTTGAGAGATCTAATCTCATGGTAAATGGGTAACAGAATTAAGGGGAAGGATTTAATTAAAAGGAGGAATATGATTCCAAGTCAAGTAGACTGGAAGGTTTAATGTGCTTCCTTCTGGAAATGCAGTTACTCTGGTTGGAGGAGTCAACAGCACAGAATTCAAGGGAAAGGGCAAAGTCCAGGATGCCCTATTGGGCCAGGGTTGTCTCCGATGGATAGAGTAGGGCTAAATTGCCTTACCCTGAAGAACTGGGAATCATGCTTCCTAATTTAGGGATTGTGGGCATGGCCAGCAGTACAGGACAGTCCATAAAGCAAATGTATTCAAAGGCAAGGTGCATTTGTTGGGGGGAAAGGGTGGAAAGCTTCATCAGCTTCTTCACAGTGGCTCTTAACCCTGCGCCCAAAGTAAGAAGCTCTGTTCTGAAAGAGGAGTGATCATCTGTCCTGTGGCTTAGCTCCTGAGGTCACCAAGGAACTCAGCCTCAGCCGTGGCTGGAGCAGCTTCACAATTCCCATCCCCTTTCCATTTTTGTTGTTAAATATGTGTATAGCTATAGATACATTTCTCAAAGCAGAGGATCCCATTCAGGATCCTGTTCACAGAGTCACCGGGTGGTTTGGGCATTTGCAGCTCATCAAATGAGGCATGAGTTGTTCAAATCGATGGTGTCCTGGGAGCATGAGGTGAGCTGGGAGGGTCGTCCCAGCCTGAGTTGAGCGATGTGAACAGATGTCCTGCTTCTCTCCTCTCCCATCTCTTCCTCATCCCTTCTACCCTCCTCCCAACCGCCACCACAACCACCTTTTAGGAAGCCTCAGCATGAACAGAGAAAGGAGCAGGAGCCCAAAAGACCTCACATTAAGAAGCCTCTGAATGCTTTTATGTTATACATGAAAGAAATGAGAGCGAATGTCGTAGCTGAGTGTACTCTAAAGGAAAGTGCGGCTATCAACCAGATCCTAGGCAGAAGGGTAAGTTGTGGGATGGTGCATAAACGCATCTGGTGACCATGGAATGACTTCCTCTGCGCAAAACTAGTTCCATATCAGGTAGCCATCCAATGTGTTTGCACAGTGAGCAGGCATTTCAGGAAGTAAGAAAGGGCATGGGATGTAGTATTAACTTTGGGGAGGATTTAGTTATAATAAACAGTTTAGATGTACTTGGCACGTAGGAAACTTCCTGGAACTGATAACTGTTTTACTGTCATTCCTTAAGCAAATATTTATTGAGTGTCTTTATGTGCCAGACATGATGCTTGGCATTAGGTAACAATGGTGAATAAAATAGTTGTGGTTCTTGCCTTTCTGGAGCATAAAGTATGTGACAAGATACAGACATTAGACAAATAATTAATTAATAAATATATAATTAAAATTGTAATAAATACTGTGGATGAGATTCTGTGAGAAAGAACAACATGGGCCAGGGAAGGCCCCTCTGAGCAAAGCACATTGATGTGAGACCCAAGAGAGGAGTAGCATTAGTGGGAGAGGTGAGCTCCTGCAGAGGTGCAGTGCCTGTGTGCAGGTCAGACGGGAGAGCTCACAGCTCTTCAGGGAGCTGCCTTCGGGGGTCCCGCCTGGCCAACAGAGGTAGCCACTCGTCCCCAGACAGCAGCAGATCTGTTCCACTGTGAGGCTTTTTTTTTTTTCCAGTACTGGGGATTGAACCCAGGGGCATTCTACCTCCAAGCTACACCCCCAGCCCTATTTTTTATTCTTTATTTTGAAACAGGGTCTCACTAAGTTGCAGAGGGCCTCACAAATTGCTGAGGCTGGCTGTGAACCTGCGATCTTCCTGTCTCAGCCTCCCAAGTACCGGGATTACAAGCGTGTGACACCACGCACGGCTCATTCTGAGGCTTTAAATGGAAGAATTGATGTGGTACGGAGAAGTCCTGTTTCTAGAGGAGTTGCTGTCTGCTTCTCAGAGTGTACATGTGCCAGGTTTCTGGATTGTTCCTTTTCTTCACTTCTTCTACCTGTGGTGTGTTATTTTTCTGAGCCCTTGTTATGTATGAGGCACTGGGCTATTGCTAGGATAGACACTAAGGTTCTTTATCCAGTCACTAGCCAATAGACGAGGCACTCCTTCCACATACTTTTTGCACAATTGAGCTGGTTTTAGTTAGATATCTGAAGAGCAATGAAAAAAATATGAATTTGTCTAATTCACATTGTGTTTTCACTATAACTGCACTGTAATTTTAGAAATGCCTCATCTTAATTCATTAATGCTCTTCATATATGTGTGGGAGCTTTTTAATTTAGGACCCCTCTGTGTTTGTTTTTGTAATTCAAGAAATTCATGATCTGCAATTGAATATCCAGAAGGCGGGTGTAGCCACCCTTGTAAAGCATTGAAGCATCATGTAGTAGCTATTGTTGATGATAATTTTTACATCGTTTGTTCCAGACCTAATACATTTGAGCACTCATAACAAAAAATGTTCAGGAAGCTGGCAGGTCATGAGAACAGGAAGGAAGCAGGTCTTCTCGCACTGTTGATTCCCATTGGATAGCCTCAAAATGCAGCTATTTCTAATCTGCCAGACGCCAGGGTTTCAGGGTTAGGGTGCAGTGGTAGATTATAGTTCCTTTGGTGTCCTGGGTACAATGCCCTCTCTCCCTGTGGTTTCTTAAACACTTAATAATGATAATTACAATGATTTCCCAAGCCAGCTTATAGCAGATGAACAATTCCTATCATCGTTTTTAAAAGCCTAAAGGCTGCTCACCATTTTCCATGACTCTTTCAAAGAGGAAACCAGAGGAAAAGGAGAATTGATGGTTTTATTTCAGCTCGTGTAACACTCAGATTTTTCTCTTTTCTTCTTTGAGTTAAAGGCCCCCTGACCCTCCAGCAGGAATTATTTTCCTGCTCAAGAGAGTAAGCGAGGGTACAGTCTGGAGGTATGCTTCCTATTTTTAATGCACATTTCCAACAATTGCTACTTTCTCAGCTCCCTGGATGATCCCCAGATCCAAGCTTTTTGTGTCTCAAAGGATGGTTCTCATTTGGGGTCCCTCTCTGTCTTTGATTTAGACACCTGTTTCTATTTATAGGCCTCTGAGATCTTTGATTGATATCAGGTTTTCTGTCCTTTCAGATCTCCCCTCTGGCAGGACTGTTCTTGCTGGCTCTTTAAAGTCCTGGCTTTAAAAATCATGAAGTTTTACACTGGGATGATTAGAGTTTTTAAACATGGACCTTAAATCTATCCCAGAACATTTTATCTTTAGATTTTTTATTCATTTTTACTATATCTCTAAAATAGAAATGTTCACTCATATGAACAAGTTTTCCTAATTTACATTATAAATAAAAATGGTACACAGTCTTATTTTAAAATAAGCTTTTACTTCTCAGATCTCCCTGCCTATTAAAGGAGATTCATTTACCACACATTTACTGGCAGAATGTCTTACCATAGAACTGTACAAGTGTCTTAAAATTAAGTAGGAATTCCTCCCCCCCCCCCAGCTTGGTGAAACTTTAACAATGAAATTTGATTTTTTTTTTAAAAAGTTAACTCCATATTTTTCAGTAAACAGAGATAGAACAGTACTTTTAGTAATTTGTGTTTCAGAAATTCCTGTAAGGAAAGGCCATCTTTCTAGTCTTCATTGGACCTTTTTTTTTTTTTTTTCAGTACAAACTTCAGTACCACTGTGTCACCAGCTATTGTAGGCTGGTAAATGATCTTGTATTTGTGAGTAGGTTTTGTGCATTAGAACTACGAGGGCGCTAAAAGCAGTTGAAAATGCAAGTAAATAGTTCAGTTGGTGCCTGCTTTTTTCTCCTGCATTTTATTCAGTTTTGTCAGCTTGGGGACTTTTTGTCAACCTAACTTTTCTGCTTTCACTGAAAAATACCTGGTTGTTTGGGTAGAAGACCCAACCTTGATATGTATTTTGGGAGTTAATTTTTTTGCAATTCCAGTTTTTCTCAACAAGTTATAAAGCTGCCATAAGTTGTATGAATTATACTAATATTTACAGTAATAAACAGTGTTGTTTTATAGGGGAATAGTACTTGTTAAATGAATGAATGAATGAATGAAAACAAATTTAAAATAGAATACTTCTTCCTTGTCTCCTCCCCTTGGTGACACTTTGCCTCTTACCAGTCACATTTATTTACACCAGAGCTAATGGCATAAATATCAATTATCAGTATTTTCTCCAAAAAAACCCAGGCTGGCCTTTTCTACTGCGTCAGTTGGGTGATTGCTCCCTGATAGTCTCTGGCACCTCAGGGTGGGACGCTGTGGGCTGCTAGAGGCAATGCGCCATTTCCCCACTGAACTTCCACTACTGCCCCTGGTAAATTCTGTTTATTCTACTAGCACAAAGATCTGTGTTTCAGGTATATTTCGTTTTCAAGGTCATTTTTCTCTTTGGGCATCTCCCCCAGTTCATATTTTTATAAAAAGTATATAACCTGATTTGCCTTTAGACTCACACCAAGTCCCACTGTGTGTCATGCTTTAGAACTTCACACTCTGCACTCCTAAAGCTATTAAACAATAAGTCGTCCACCCTGTCCAACACAGTGGCCTGGCTTTTAAGGGGCTTTCAGAGGAAGTGGAGTTTGTTGGCGACCTGTGGGCTCTGCTGTGTCTGTACTGGGGGCTGGGTGAGGGTGGGGCAGGGTCCCTCCTGTCTCCTGAGATCAGCTTCTGGCTCTGTGGTCAGACCAGGTGGGAGGTGTTTGT
The DNA here is from genome assembly GCA_004027185.1 of Glis glis. Taxonomy (NCBI): domain Eukaryota; kingdom Metazoa; phylum Chordata; class Mammalia; order Rodentia; family Gliridae; genus Glis; species Glis glis. Next base: position 5,025 of record PVJS01016587.1, on the reverse strand, counting down.
TTTCTCAAGGAAAGCATCTTAGTCATACTTTAAGAACTGAATCCAAGTTGTTGAGGATTTAGACAAGGCCTCCTCCAGGACAAATTTTCCTCTTATCACCTCTTTCCCTCCCTTCCTTTTCTCTTCCCTCCCTCCCTCCCTCCCTCCCTCCCTTCCTTCCTTCCTTTTTTAAAGATCAATCCCCAGGATGACCATGAATGGGAGAAAAGAAAAATGGCAGGCTCCCTGCTCAAGAGCAGGGGAGAGCAAGAGCAGGAGGCTCCTGGCCAGCTGAGAGAGTGTGGTGTGGGTTCAGGTCTCCTCCTCTTGTAGCCACGGTGCCCTCTGTGCCAACACCTCAGATCAGCAGGTTCTCCCTCACAGTCAGCCCAGCCAGTTCTCCCCAGGAGGTTCTGATGGCAGATCCTGGCATCTGGGTAATAGGGGAAATACTTTAAAGGTGTTTGCTAGGGACCTGGAGCAAGCCATGTGCAAATGTATGCAAAGCAGTATGCAAATGCAAGCTCCTGAAAATCCCAAAGGGGTATCCTGCCTACATAAATTCTTTTGTTACTTATAAGCGCATAAGTGCATCTATTATGTAAGAAAAACATGGGAAGTTTGAAGGTTTATCAGCAGGTACATTCTCCATATTAGAACCTACAGTCTAAAATTCTAGATGGCAAAATAAACAGGTAATGTATGCCTCTTGCTTTCCATCAGAAGGAAGCTAAAAACCGTAGCCAGAGTATGCTGGTTGCATGTTGAGCATGCGATGCTATCACTGTTCTCCCTGAAGACAGGGGCATGGACACATGTGTGAGGAAACAGAAACAGACAGACAGACAGACTGACTGACGATGTCCTGCGTGATACAGAAGATGATGTAATTCAGGTTCCATACTGTTCTTAGGCCATAGTGGGAGAGTATGTGTGAGTAGGGGGTGTGTCTGTTTCAAAAGACATCTGGAAATTATCACTTTGCATAAATAAATGGTACTTGGGCTCAGACATCAGAATATGCTACAAAATGATGAAAAGGGGTGAAGCTGGCTGTTGAGGTTCACCAGTGAAGGTTCTTTTTAATCTATATTGGTAAAGAGAAAAGGCGGATGACAGAGATCACTCTACTTGAAACACTTTGATGTGTTTCATGTGATACTGGGGAAGAGGATAGAGAAAGTGAAGCTTGAGTTTCATTCCAGCCACCAGACTCTGCATGGATTTCGCTGGGATTAGTCTTCTGCCATTTGAAAATAAGTAGTTCAGATGCTTAATATTTACATTTTTTAAAGCTTGAAACATGAATTTTACCATTGCTATTTTGCTGACTTTCGTTCTCTCCTCCCTCCCCCTTTTGTTTTAGTGGCACGCCCTCTCCCGGGAAGAGCAGGCTAAATATTATGAATTAGCGCGGAAAGAGAGACAGCTACATATGCAGCTTTACCCAGGCTGGTCTGCAAGAGACAATTACGTAAGCCCTTCTCCACTCCAGACACCCTGCTTGCACTCACTCTCCATTTCTTTGGCTTTTGAGAAGGAATGAATATTAGGGTGTAGATAATGCTGGTTCTATTTCTTATTTTTGGAACTTAATCGATTTTGTAATAATGACTTTATGTGTATATTGCATTATGAATGCTTTAAGCTCTCATGATTTTTTTTGCCATGGGTACAAATATACTTTTTAAAATAAAAATGTAAAACCTTATCATTAAAATGTTGGTTAAAAAAAGATTAAAGAACAAAAGAAAAGCCCATGATCCCAGCATGTAAAGTCAAGATTAGTGATAACTATTTATATTACCTTCCAGTATTTTTCTATGTGTGTTTTAAATTTTTCTACTTGGATATAGGGGTGATGTTATGTGTGTTATGTGTATGTATACACATGTATTTTGGATCATGTTTCTTATTCTTATATATAAAAAACCTTTTTCTTTTATGGCATAGTGTTTATGGATATCAATATTCCAAAGAGTAAGCATAACAGTTTACATAATATTTTCTTCCTGTTTTCAGCAATTTCAAAAAATTATTATTTTGTGTCTTTACAAATACAAATAATCCTACAGGGAACATGTCTGTGCATAACAAGCATTATAATAATTATTATTATTATCATTCTTATTTGTATATAGGACTATTATTTCTGTAGGATAGATTCATAGTAGTGTAACTTTTGACTTAAAGGATACAAATATTTTTACTGGTACCTGGGATGAACTCAGGGCCTCTCGAATAGCACTCTACCACTGAGCCACACTCCCAGCCCTCTAAATTTTTTTTTAACTTCAGACAGGCCTTGAACTTGCAATTCTGCCTCAGCTTCCCCAGGAACTGGGATTGCAGGTGTGTGCCACCAGGCTCAGCAAAGGATATAAATACTTTAAAAGTTCTTTGATATGTATGGTCACATTTCTTTCCAGAGGATTGTATTACTTTATAATTCTTTTTTTTTTTTTTGCAGTACTGGGGATTGAACCCAGAGGCATTCTGCCTCCAAGCTACACCCCCAGCCCTATTTTATTCTTTATTTTGAAACA
>PVJS01016586.1:9433-37395 GCA_004027185.1 Glis glis | reverse complement strand
CACACACACACACATACACACACATTTGTGCATAAAACTAGCAAAATCTGAATATGTTGTATGTACCATACCAATGTCAACTTCCTGGGTGTACTATGGCTGTCCAGGATAGTACAGTTGGAGGGAGCTGGGGGAAAGTTCTGCAGGATCTTCATGTAGATAGTTTTGTAACTTTCTGTGAATCTCCAATTATTTAAAAGAAAAAATTAAGAAAAATGTAGAACTTGGTTAGCTCTCCTCTCAATTTCAAGCTTGTATTTAGTCTTTTAACCTTTTCATGCCTTTGTAACTTTCTTTCAATAAATTCATGATAATAAGACTTTCATCTACAGGAGCATTGCTGCTTTGCAAAAGTAAATAAAATGTGGTACATGAAAATACTTTATTTCTTTGAAGGGGGAAACTATCTATGATAAGTGACAGCCTCATGGTTGCTACTGCCATTCTTCTCCACAAAGCCAAGTGATGGTCTTATAAAAAAACATAATGCAATATAATTTTACAAGGTGATAAATTCGATGAACTTGTATAAATCTGGATGCTAATGCCTGTTTATAGAAACAATCTAAAAATCTGTTTGATCTGTCTCTAAAGACAATTCACTTCATAGCTATGGCGCTTTTAATTATTGACATTTAAATGGTGCTTTCGTGAGCAAACAGTATACAATGCTTTCAAGTAGAAAGTATCTACACTTCGTTCAAAGAATCCCAGCTAATTCAAGTTGTGACTCATAATCATGCAGTAGAAGTGCTTTTCATACTGAGTTTACTGCCACATTTGCTATATTCCCTATGACAACATATTTTCCACTATCAAGAGAGAGACTTTTAGATGAGAATGTTCACCCAGGAGCCTTCAAAGGAATTTTTTTTAATAATGTGCTTCTGTCTGTGGCATGAAAGTTTGCTTAATCCCAGTGGCTTTCAATTGAAGAAAACAAATACATTAAATTATAAGCCTGGAGTTTCTCATCTTGAGGGCATATACCAAACATTAGGACATTATAGTTAGAGCTAGAATGTGTTAATATGATATGAATTAAAGCTAGTCTGATTCAAAGTATACTTATGAGTATTCCCAAATGAATCTTTTACCAGACATTAAGTGAACCCCATCACGTTCAAAATGATGTTCTTATTGTGAACCATGAACCGGGGTGAAGATTGCTAGAAGCAGATGTGAAATGATTTTCCTCTTACTTTTTGTAGAAAGGGACTGTTTCTATCTATTACACCTTTGAAGTGAAGACTGCTAGAATTACAAATGAGGTGAAATCTGCATTCATGTTAAAACAGTGAAGATTTTTGAAAGCTCATGGTGAACTGGGCAATTTTGAAAATTCAAGACATTACTATGGTAACTTTCTAAAGCTTTATTTTCTACTGTCATTTTTTTTCTGGGTCTTTTCATTTTACTGAAACTCGTACATGTACTGAACCAAAAATGAATTTGAAAATATCCTTGTTGGATGATTTGTTTGTGAATATATTTGTCACCCCAGTTAATGGTTTAAAGAAAGAAAGCCTTCTTTTCTTTAAGAGCTTTCAAGGAAACATCTTCTGCTAACTTTTGTCAGTTGAAATAACTGGGCCTGTAAGTAATTAAAAGAAAGAGATCTCTGTGCACCAGATAAGGACAGTGATGCTGCAAATATATGAGAAGCCTGAGCCCTTCCACTGGGGTGGCACATGTTGAAAAGGAGTTTGGAAGAGATGGCAGATCCATCTGGCCTCCGCAGCTTCCTCCCCGAGTAGAGTTTCTCCACACATGTGACATCAGAATTACCTTGGATGATGTCAAAAGGCACAGGTGCCCGGGTCCCATCCATAAAGACCATGTTTGTGTTGATTAAAATGCACGACTGGGCAATGGTGTTAATTTTTTTGTGTGTGCTTTTATTGGTGCATTATCACAATGAAATTCAAGTTGACAGTAACATACATGCACACAGTACTTAGTGCACCCCCCACTCCACCCCCAATAGAGAGTACTGAGATTGACGTTGGTATATTCTCATGTGTATACATGGTCAATGGTAGTAATTCCATTATTGAACTTCATTCTTCCCCTTCCCCTTCCCTGACTCCACTGAGGCTTCTCCACTATTGTCTGGAGACCCTTTTGTATCCCCATTACTCCCTAGCTTGTGCATATTGGAGAAAACATAGGACCCTTCTCTTTTTGTGATTGGCTGATCTCACTCAACATAATGCTCTCCAAGTCCTTCCATTTTCTTGTAAATGGTGTTAATTTAATAACAAACAGCAGCAGTAAAACCCACATGATTCGAAAGTGCATCTCTGTAGTTTCCCCTCATCTTCCTGTGAACGGGAATCCTGCCTCTAAACAGTACATGTCTCTGCTTTTTCATTAAATGTTCATGGGACACAATGGAGAGATCTGCTTCCAAGAAGAAATTGGCAAGGGAACCAAATGAGTTCACCCTCAAAATTGGCTCCTACCACACATCGTTAATTGTCCTTGGGGTATTCAGATAAAAATAAATCTTTGCTACAGATTTTAACACAAAAAGCAAAACTTTCATTTTCCTTTATAGTAAATATATGCAAGATTTTCTGGGTAAAAAGACAACTACCAACTAAAATTGTTTAACTATATTTAAAATAACATTTCTTCATTGAATTAAAAAATAATAATATGCCTGAAAATTGTCTCAACAGCTTGAGATTTACATGTTGACTTTTGTATGCTTAGATGATTTGCAAGAAATGTATTTTCTACAACTCAGTAAAAGCTGATACTTTCAGGAAGCAACAGCACCCAGACACTATAACTGTGTATTTGGCTCCCTTGGTTAATATTCCTCTTTGTGGAGTTCTTTACTGCTGAGCCTTGAGGCAATGAAAACAATCTGGCACAACTGGTGCATCATCCTTAAAGAAAACAGGATGGTAACACACCACGTCCCCGAATGCCCCTTTTCTGTTCCCCAGCACCTAGCCAACTTAAGGGAACAATACGAGCAAGCCTGGGCTGGAATGTTCAGATACATTATCTTGAAAGACACCAAACTCTTCTTGAAGCAGTCACTGATCTCTTGTTGGCTTTTCCCAATAAATCATATGTCTCTCCCACTGTCTCCAGGCACTTTCTTTGGCCTCTCTGCAACCTACCCCATTGCCCTAGCACAACTGGGGTATAGATGTGGCAATTGGCAAGCCTAGCAGGAAATTGAAGAAATACCCATGGGCACTGAGCCGATGGCAATTGAAAAGGGGAAATACATCTGGGGGAACTCCTTGAATGACCTTCCACCTCTATGTGTGTGTGTGGGAGGTGGCTATTGTGGGTTTCTGGGGGCCACCACCTGAGTGTGGTGATGCCCCTGAACTCCCTGAGGATCCTGGAAAATACTGTTGCTTGTCAGCAAGCAATGTGGTAACTAGAGTTAGATATAGAATGGACCCTTGCAGAGCTCATAAATTGATGTTTGGAGTTGATGTAATTGAGTCATGAGGGTTGTAATCCCAGCAGTGGATAAATCCACTGTAATTGATTTATCTGGGGTGTGGTCTAGGCCAGTAGGGTGTGGCTGGAGGTGGTAGATCCCTGAGGGTGCAGCCTTGGGGATTATATATGCTTCCTCCTCCCTTCACTTGCTCTCTTGCTTCCAGCCTCCATGATGTGAGGATCCCAGACCATGTGCTCTCCCTCTCTCTCTATATCCTGCCGCCATGCTCTGAGATCCACAGTCTCTGGCCTCACATGGACTGACCCCAAAACTGTAAGAAAATAAATCTTCTTTCCTCTAAGTTATGTGGTCATTCTTTTAGATTATAGGTGTTGGAGTGCTAACCAAAACAGTGGTCTAAAGAAAAAGAACGATCTGTGTAAGATAGCAGCAGTTGTGGGGTGGCCCCTGTTCTTGGTAGTGCAGAAGGCAATGGAGGTGGCGCTATAGGCCCAAATCTGTGTTAAACAATTGCAGAAGGAATTAAAGCTGGAGCATGAAGCATATTTAACTCGAGCATGCTCCACTGAGCCATTACTTGCTCCTCTGAAGAATGCTGATGAAGACCTGGACACTAGCCTGCCACTCTGTCAAACATAAAGGTAGATATTCACCACAAGCTAGAGTAAGAATGATAGTTACTCGAAAGGTTTGGGTCCTCTATAAATGGTACCTCTGTTTGCCCAGCACCTCAGAAGAAGAAGGTAGGACTGGGAAGAACCAATCAAGGTGCCAGTGTGTATTGCGGTAACTCCGGCGGACGATCTACTCTGTGGTTCCTGCCACGGAAGGTCGCTGCTCCCTGCAGCTTCCTAACAAATACTCTGTGGTTCCTGCCACAGACGGTCGCTCACCAGGCAGCTTCCTGACAAATACTCTGTGGTTCCAGCCACAGACGGTCGCTGCCCAGACAGCTTCCTAAATTCCGTGGCTCCAGCCACGGAAGGTCGCTGCACCAGGCAGCTTCCTAACAATGGTCTTCTCACATGAAACAACACGAAGTCTGATATAGTAATTTGCAAAAATAATTACATTTAATAAATGGGGGATCGGGGAGGAGATAGAGATGACAAATTCTCCTCGCCTCCTATAGCCAGGGCCTTATTTTTATAGGAACTTTAAAAGTTAATCAAACACAGAAATCAGCAATTATCTCAGGTTACGGTAAAGATGGTCAGCGAGGCAAACATGTGATAAACTTAGGGGAAGGAGGGATTGACCATTACTGGGTGGAGATGACATCAAAGACAGCACCTTAAAGATTACACCAGGTCCCTTGGAATGTGTCCGTTTGTGGACACATCCCACCCAGCCAAATACCATGTATCCAGACTGGGCTGGTCCAAGATGACAATCTCAGTGTGCTTCTAAGACAGGCCTCGGCCCTCAACAAGCGTGGACTCAGATCATTCCTAACTCCAGAGTAAAGATAGATCATCCACCACTGGTGGGAGTGGACATTGAGGATCTGCCCCCTCCTGCCCACTGCATGTGTATCTCCAGGGGAGACTATACTGATGCTGAACCGGTAGAACTGGGAACGAGTTTGGGCAGAAAGCCAGGGAAAAGGTAGTAGAATGACTGTTGAGGCTTTGAGACACCTGGCTGAAGGCATGCTCCTATCAGGGAGTGAAATGAGTAAAACTGGCCTCAGTCATCATGCACTTCACCATGAAGCAGCATCTATATTCAGCTGTTAATGAGAACCTTCTTGTCATCTCCTTATTGTTCTGGCTGAGAGATGCCTGTAAAAATGCTGGGCCCAAAGTGGCGGAGCTACCCACGCAACCCCGTGTTGGAAATCAGTGGAAAAACTACAAGATCCCCAAAGAAAGTTAGAGATGAATCCAGTCCTTTATGCAGTTAGGTACACTGGTCCTGATCATGAAACAACACTGCATTTTTCTTACATGTTCACAATTAAAGTAGATGTTATCGTTATAGCTATCAATTAGATACAAGTCTTAGTTTGAATTTCTCAGAATTACACCTTGAGTCAAATATTCTTGTAGAAGTAGTTTGAGAGTTTATTCTAAGGAATAACCATTTTAAAAAAAAGAAGAAGGAAGACAAGAAAGAGAATAAGGCTAATAAAACTGTGCTGTTAAGAAAGTCATCACTGTGAGCTATTAGAGGTCAACTCATTGGAGAATTAACAGAGAATGTATAGAACATATGACATCATCACAACAGGCAGGAAAGGTATTTGATAAATTTATCTAAAAATTTTCCATCCATGTCTGGGTCCCACATGATTGTATGTGCTTTATAGTCCAATAAAAATAACTTCAGAAAGAATCACAGATTCATGATAAATAGCTTTCAGTGGGAAAAAGTGAGGGCTAAGGAAATATGAATAATACACTCAGAATTTCCATCTGATTAGAAAAGTTGAAGAGTTGATTTTAAAATTTATTAATATAATGTATCATCAATCATTGCATGCAATTTTGAAAGGAAGATACTACACTACAGAAGAGATTCCCCTCTCCTCACCTTTAATACCACCACCCAGAAGTTGCCAATATCATTCTTTTTTTTTAACGTGCTTTTATTGGTGCATTGGAGTCTTACATCGCAATAAATATCTATTTGCTATATATACATGCGCACAGCTCTTAGTGTCTCCCCTGCATCCCCCCACCCGTATGAAGTACCAAGAATGATGTTGGTGTATTTTCACATGTACATATTGTTTATTATAGTAATTCTATTAATTCACTTCTTTCTTGCCCTCCCCCTTCCCTTGTTCTGCTGAGGGTTCTCCATTATCAACTGGAGTCCCTTGTGTGTCCCCACTACTCCCTAGGTCGCACATATTAATGAAAACATATTAATGTTCTCCAGATCCTTCCACTTTCTTGCAAATGATGTTATTTTGTTCTTCTTTATTGCTGAGTAGAATTCCATTGTGTGTATTTCCCACAATTTTGTAATCCACTCATCTGTTGATGGACACCTAGGTATCGTTCTTTCAGTGCATTTTATTGTTGTTGTTACTTTTAATGCTTTTTTAAAAATATGTAGAGAGAACGTTGTGGTTAAGCTGCCACTTACTGCTAAGATGGAATTAAAAGGACTGCATTTACCTTCACACCTGAAACAAGAACAACAACTAAAACCTATAAAATGCATACAACACATTTTTCAAGACTGGACTTGAGGTAATGAAGGAGTCACCCTAAGGGACAGAAAACAAACAAGGTGATGTACGGCAGTCTCAGTTTATAGCCTTGAGCATATAAAACATGGCCTAGGGAAACTAAGCCAAGAACCAGTTCAGAAAATTTCCTGAGTGGAGAAGATGGAGCTAAGAGTCATAGAGTTCACTGGGCAGTATTGGATAGGAGCAGGTGTCTTGGGAACACCCAGTGATCTACAGAGAACCCCTTTGTGTATCTAGCTGAGAACCAAACAATAAAATGGAGTAAAGAGGAAAAGAATACCCCAAAATGGTTAGAAGAAAAAAATGCCTCTCATTTACAAATAGCATAGAATAGTGCTCCTTTCTTCCAGGTTGACTTGAAAACCTCATGATCATGGGGCATTTGGTAGGCTAAACAGAGGGATCTTCCCTCAGTAGTGGGGTCTACTTAGAATGTTACTGATTCTACTTAAATAGTTTTAACAGCAAGAAACAGATAAAATGGTTTACTAGCAATGTGACTGTGTCCCAAAACAATGCAAAGAATACTTACAAGAATACAAAGCTACACAGTGCTCAACATGATAAAATTCACGATATCTGGCAACCAAGTAAAAGTTAGAAGCAAAGGAACAAGAAAATCCAACCCATAGTTGGGAAGAGAAAAAAGTCCAGTCATATTAAACCACTACAGACTGACAGAAATGTTAGAGTTTGTAGACACTCACATTGATACAGCTACTGTATTGACTCCATATGTTTAAAAAGGTAAGTAGAGTCACAGAAGGTATACAAATGGCACCAGTAAAACTCAAAGAGATGGAAAGTTGTAGTATCTCAGTTAATAACTCTATGGTCAGGTATTCATGTTCCATTTGACCTTGCAGAAGAAAAGATAAGTAAATTTGAAGACATTTCAGTAAAATAAATTTAAATGAAAGACAAAGAAAAAGAGAATTAGATAAATAGAGCCTCATGGGTATGAGCAGTGGTATGATCTCAATTGACCTAATGTGCTTATAATTTGAGTCTTCAAGAGGAACAGGGTAAATGAAAAATATCTGAAAAAATGATTACTGAAAAAATTCCAAATTTATTGAAATCTGTAAACCCACAGATCTGATAAACTTCATGAGCTCCCTGCCCCACAAAAATATCAACAACGCTATAACCAGGCAGGTCATAAATTATTCAAACCAATGCTAAAGAAAAAAATTCTTAAAAGTAACCAGTGTGGGGAGAAGTATTATGTCTAGAAGAATAAAAATAAGGACAATAATACATTTCTCTTTGGAAAAACATGGAAAGAGCTATCAACCTAGAATCCTATATATTGCAAAAACACTGTCTTGCAAAACTAAGATGAAATGAAGATACACGAAACCTGAAACAATTCATCACCAGTTGGACCACACTGCAGAAATTTTAAAAGACCTCCTGGAGGCAGAAAGAAAATGATGCCAAGTAGAAATATAGATACAGAACTATTAGTGTCGTACTACACCATATTGGAGTTTGGGGCAAAAGGAAAAATAGGTTATCCATAATGCATGTTTTTTAAACTTATTTTAATGGTATACCATTTTTCCAGAACATTAAGTAGTTTAAAACTTGAAAACTAAGTGTAGTAAAGTTTTATTACCTTTATTTCTATTTAAAACATAATTATTACTTTATTTTTATGGCTTTATCTGAAATGTACTCATCCATAATATTGTCTTCATTACCTTGATGGAGGTGATAGTTTCAAGGGTATATACGTATGTCCAAAGTTACCAAATCATATACATTAAATATATGCAGCTTATTTATGTAATCATTCAGTAAAGTTTCTTAAAAAATCAGCTGTTTTGATTATCTTATTTTTCATGAGAAAATTGCCATGTTTGAAAGTATCTCTTAACCAAGTAATGATAATAAATGAATTTTACTTACCTAACCTAAAAGATGCTTCTATTACAGGACAACACTGTTACTAGATTTGTTAAAATAATTTACAAGGATGAGATTACACTAAGTAAAATTTATGAGTTAGTTTTAGATCAGATATAATGAGGATTTTAAAGGGTAAATTACGCATATTACAGGTTGTTTTCAACTAACCATCTCAGACAAACTTCCTATCAAACATAAATAATGAGAATATTTAGGAGTCAAATAAGTGGCTGATTTTTGTGAGAAGTATTCATAAAAAATAATTTTCTCAGTTAAAATTTAAAAACCTGATGACACTGTACTTAATTCTTCATTTCCTCATTTCAAATTAGGATTCTGTAATTTCCTTGTTTTTTATTTAATTATATGATTTTCCCATAATATTTGAAATACTTATGTGGTGATTTGTACATTTCGACCTTGCTTTTCATTTACATTATTTTCAAATTCAAGTAATACATGTATGTCTTTTGTTAACATTTCACATTTGTTCAATGGGCTTTCAGAGTTACTTTCATTTCTCAATCAAAATGACAGCCTTTTATTAATCATGCAGCTTGATGTATACTCATATTTTGTTTGTTTTTCTTTGTAGAACTTTTAACTTTCCTTACATGATTCAAAATAGCATCAATAGAGAACCATAACAGGAAGCTGAAGTCTATTAGCTCTGAATGATAAGGGTATTTTTTGCACAAAACACAATATTTATAATTACTGACAAAATATTCTCATTTTATCCAATTTTATTACCTTCTGTGAAGCATTGGCTATTAAACAATCAGTTTGAATATGCCTTATAATCATTTTTATAAAAATAACAGAAAAGTATGCACTGTGTTTCAATGTATACTTTGTAAAATTAGTCAATCAATCAATAAACAAACAAGTGAAAAATATTTTTTATTAAGAAGTAACTTAAATAACAGTTTTAGGTAAATAAAGATATTTGTTCTTAAGTTTATTTTTCTGATTAAAAATGGCTTTAGAACTTCTCAAAAGAAGAAATAAAAATGGCCAATAGTCTTATGAAAAATGTTCAACATCATTACCAGTCAGAGAAATGCAAATCAAAATAGCACTGAGATTCCATTTAGCTACAGTTAGAATGGCAGTCATCAGGAATACAAACAGTAATGAATGCTGCGGAGGATGCAGGGAAATAGGAACACTTATACACTCTTGGCGGGATTGCAAATTAATACAGCTGCTATGGAGATCAGTATGGAGGTTTCTCAAAACACTAGGAACTACCATATGACCCAGCTATACCTCTCCTTGGTATCTTTCCAAAACATTTAGAGTCAGAATACTAGAGTGATAAATGTGTATCTGTGTTTATAACAGCATAATTCACAATAGCCAAATTATTGAACAAATGCATGGATAACAACAATGTGGTACCTATACACAATGAAATTTTATTCAACCATAAAGAAGAACAAAATTATGGCATTTGCAGGAAGATGAATGGAACTCAAGAATATTATGCTAAGTGAGATCAGCCAGTTTCAGAAAGTCCAGGGTCAAATGTTTTCTCTCATGTGTGGAAGTTAGAGGAAAATAGGAAACAAAAGGGACTTCAGATAAATGAGGAGAGAGACCAATAGAAAAGTGGAAGGAGATTGGGGGAGGGATGTGCAGATGGGAAAAGAAAGAACTCATGAAGGAAACAGTTCAAATAATGCTGTGTCCATATATGACGGTATCACTACTAATCTCACTAATAGAGTTGGGGAGAGATAGGTAGGACCTGAAGGGAAACGCACAAGACCGATGTGCTTGCATGTTTATATCATTTTGAACCTCACTGTGGTGTGTTAATTACAACATACCAGTAAAAGTATTAAAAAACAAAACAAAAACCTTGGGCAGTGACTTCTGGTATAAAAATGAATTTGGCATGGTTTTTCTATGTAGGATGCTCAAAATCTATTGGAGAAACTGAACAGGTGTTAAACCTATGAAAAGCAGTGTGACAGGATCCATTAAAAGTATGTCTTCAGAATTTTTTTGATATTTAATAAATTCCATTAGTGGCAAAGAAAATATATTAAAGAATAAAATTTAAAATATTTACAGTGCTCTTAGTTATGTTTCAAATCACATAACTATGTATCGGTAGCAAAATAAAACTTTTCTTTTACTGTTCAATACTATCAAACATCACTATAAATAGCAGGAAAATGTTATCTTTTCAAGCAACAGAGCAAGTATTGTCTGTAGAAACCGCAGGTGAGACCCGTGTTTGCCCCCGTTCTGTGTCCCAATGCATGAGTTCCAGGGTCAGGAGTGTTGCCATTGCATTCATCATGGATATTTTTCATACATTTTAATATTAACCATTGCATTAAATGCTATTCCTCTTGTTGAGGATTGTTTATTCTTCTTTTTGCTACTCTGTTAAGTCTTGTTCTTGAGGCAGATGGTACAGTCATTTCATCCTGATGTAGGGTCTAGGAAATAACTAGTTGGGTAGATATTTAAGATTGTCTTATTACTTACATTTCTTTACAAGATAATTTATTGTTTTAACAAAACAAAAAAAAGTGTAATGTAGAGTTTATGAGACATATATGGAAGTACACTGTGTGGCAATAGTAGCACAAGTTTCAGAAAGAGAGACATGCGAGATTCTATAGCAACAGATCTTTTACTGCACGTGGAGTGGTACAGGACCACTTGCAAGGAAGTTGTGATAACATAAAATGTGCAATATGAACCCTAAAGCCGTGAGGAAGAAACAGAACAAAGAGACTTAGATAAAATTCTACAAAGAAGATAATATGGCATCATAAGAATAATTTAATTAATCAAAAAGAAGGCAGAACGCAGGGAAAGAAAAGAAGGGGTAATACATAGAAAGCAATGAGCAAAGGATACATGTAAAGCTAGCCATATAGATAATCACATTGCATGTAAGTTGTCTAAATATCATTAATAAAAAAGAAAGATTGTTGGATTGGAGGAAAATCATGACCCAATTATATGCTTCCTATGAGAAAAACATTTTTAATATGAAGGCAAAAATAGTTTAAAAGGAAGAAGTAAAACGTTTCATGATGCTAACACAAAGCAAAAGAAACAGGAGTGTCTAAATTAGTAACATACAAAATCAATTTGTGAAACCAAGAATATTATTATGGTAAAGAATATCATTTCATAATGATAAAGATCACAATTAATCAAGAAGAGTTGACAATTCTAAATCCTTCTGCATCTAGTATCAGAGCTTCACAATGCATATGACACAAGCAGATAGAACTGCTGGAGGCAGGGGTAGGTCTGCAATTACTGCTGAATATTTCAATATTCCACTTTAAATGATGCATATGATGTTAGAAAATCAGTAACGACATAGAATTTTTAATAAGATTAGCAACCAGTTTGAACAAAATGAATACTCATCAAACAATAGAAAATATGCATTTCTTATTGTACATGCAATATTTACCAAGATAAACCAATCATTTGAAAGAATTTAAGTCATACAAAGCATGTTGCTAACCACATGGAATTAAATTATGCATCAAAAGTAGAATTATCCCTAGAATATCCCCCAAATAATTAGTAAGGAAATAACAGTACCTTTCTAAATATCCCATAGGGCAATGAAGAGAACAGGGGAAATCAAAAAAGGACTTGGAGCTGGGTGGTAACAATAACAACTTATGAAAATTCATGGAAAGTCATTGCAACAGAATTCAGATTACATGTCCAATAAATTACTTGTTTTCAGATTATATGGAGAATCTTCAAAGCTCAATAACATGAAATAAAATAAGTCAGCAAAGCCTAAATAGATATTACAAAAAATATATAAAGATGGCAAATAAGCACATGGAAAATGCTTATCATTATTGGGTATTAGGAAAATGCAAATTATAACAATGACATGATAGAAGAGGACACTTGCTAGAATGACTATAATTTTAAAAATTGAACATTCTGAAGGTTGGTGAGGATTTGGAAGACTAGGAACACTCACCTGCAGCTGATGGAAAACAGTTTGGCCATTTATTAAATATATACCTATTACTACATCAACTCCACTCCATGTACCTAAGGAAGAATAAATAGGAATACATGTACACAAAGCCATATGCATGCATGCTCATAAAATATTTATTTATTTATTTGTTTGTTTGTTTGTTTGTTTGTTTGTTTGTTTATTGTGGTACTGGGGATTGAACCCAGGGGTGCTCTACCACTGGGCTATACCCCGGCCCTTTTTATCTTTTGTTTTTAAAACAGTGTCTTTCTGACCTACCATGTGTTCACCTTGAACCCGTGATCCTCCTGTTTTAGCCTCCCAAGTACTGGGATTACTTGTGTGTGTAATAGTGCCAATTATAAAATCTTTATTTGGAACATCTCCAAATGTGTTAATCACCCAAATTTTCATGAACAGAGTAAGTAAACAAATTGTGGTCTAGTTATACAATAAAATACTATTCAACAATAAAAAAGAATAAACAAATGATATGTGCTTCAACATAAATGACTTTTAAAATAAAGTATGTCTGTGAAAGATGACAGAATAATTGCTGTATGATTCCATTTATATAAAATCCTAGGAAATGCACAGAAAGCAGAGCAGAGTTTTACTAGAGATGGGGGCCAGAGATGATAAAAGGTGGGACAAAGCAATTAAAAGAATCATGACAACTTGTGCAAGGGACTGATATGCTAATAATTTTGATTATGGTGATGGTTTTACAAGTGATTACTTATACCATCATCAAATGTTATACTATAAATATCTACGGTTCACTGGCTGCCATTTACACCTAAATGAATCTGCTTTTAAGAAAACCCAGCGTCTATTACTTCCTTGATAAATTTATCACATTTTTCAGGTGATTTGCTGATTATGCCCTTCAGTCTTATCATCCATAAAATGAGAAACATGATATTTATCTCATATCCAATGATTGTATAGATGAAGCTCCTAATACAGGTATGCCAAGATGTGTCAAGCTTCACTATTTTAGTCATTTCAAATCATATTCTCTCCATCTCAAACTCCGGGCTAGAAAAATTGCAGCGTTCCATCAAATGCGATATCCTTTCAAAAGTTATTTTCAATTACAATGTGTTTCCAAAGGTAAAGTGTACTGTTTCTTTTGAAGTGGGTCAAAGACCAAATCTTGTAACATTTTAAAAAATAAAGAATAAAAAAACTAGGGCTGGGGGTGTAGCTCGGAGGTAGAATGCCCCTGGGCTCATTCCCCAGTAGCACACACAAAAAAAATCCTTACACATGAGTGGAAAAATGATGATTTTTACACAAAAGTCTTCTATGTCAAGTCAGGTATCTAGTAGCAGTCATATGTAAGACGAAATTGTGTTAATGTTCATCAACACAGAACGGTGCACTATACATATTAGGAACTTTTAGGTATATCATTGTCTGCATGCATGCATGGATGACAGCATTCTTCTTTTGCTTCCTTATTGTGATCTGATCACTAAATCTCAAAACATCTTTTGCAAACATCATTTGGTAGGACGTGGTTAATCTAAACATCTTTGAAACTCTGAACGCACATGTTGTAAATGTGGAATTTCTGGAAGCTGAATCTTTAGCCTCTTAGAGCAATGGCTAGACAGATGGGCAGTTGTTACATAAGGCAGTAGTTGACGAATGTGCCTCTCAGCAACCCTCTTAGAGCTAAGAGTAAGCATCTGGTACGGTTGCATGAGGTATCTAGTGGACTAGAGTCTGGGAGGGAAGGCGCTTGGCTGCTCTGAACGATCCAGGCTTTCGTAGAGGCAGTACCATATGGATCTATATTGAGAGAAGGGTAACTCACATGGAAACTAAAGGAAGAAACAAGCTAAAGTAAATTAGAAACAGAAGTTTAGTCGATTTGTGAGGAACCAAAAGCACAGGTCTAAACTTAGCATTTGTAGTTTTTATGCAATTTATTATACAATGTGTATTTCATGAATCCTCCTACCAACGCAGTGCCATTTAAGGACCAGCATAGTGTGACCCGTACATTCCGGCTTGCAAAGCTATTGTGATTGCCTTAGATGTCGGGGTCCACTTTTATACTTTCTTTTCTACATATGTGCACCACTCTCATATCAACCATTTCATTTATAGTCTTTTCTTGACAGAAGAGTGTTATCCTTTTTGTTAGCATTCTTTATCAACTAATATAATATGCTTCACATTGGTAAATCTTCAGCAACTCTATATACTGCTTGATTTGGTTTAAATGCCTGGTTAGGGTTTACTGGAAGAAGCTTTTCAGTACTATTTTAAAGTTCTATTTTTTTTCTTTCAATAGACTTTGAGTACTTATTACATAAATGGAGTTCTGGGTTGATGGAGATGCAATAATGAAACTGAACGTTTTTCCTCCAGGAACTGGGAGTCATTTAGCACAGGCAGAGGTGTGAAGAGAGACTTGGCTGGCATGGTGGTCACTTCTATAAAGGTGAGATGTGCACGATGCCACGTCTGTAGTGGGTGGTAGCAGAGGCCAGGGAGGGCTTTCTAGCAGGCTTGTGCTATGGTCTGAAGATGTCCCTCCAAATTCATGTGTTGGAAACAATCTCCATTGTAACAGTACTGGGAGAGGGGGCCTAAGACAAAACGGTTAGATCAGGAGAGTTCCCCTTCCTCATTAATGGATTAGTGCTGCTATAAAATGGGCTTAAGTTTGTAGGAATGAGTGTGCACACCTCTGCTCTTTTTCTATGGGAGGACAGAGCCCCTCTCCCACCCCACCCCACCCCTGCTGGAGTCTCTACCATCAAGGCACCACATTGGAAGGAGAGAGTGGATCCTCACCAGACGTGAACCTGCTAGCACCTGGATTCTGAACTTCCCAGCCTCCCGAAATGTGAGATAGACATTGCTTCTAGATTACCTAGTCTGTGGTGGCCTGCTGCAGCAGCACTAGTGGACTGAGGCAGGTTGACATCTCAGTTGACAGTGGTTAGCCAAGTCAGATTTCGTGAAGAGGCAAAAGATTCATGGAAAGCAAAGGGCATCATTTCAGAGACACAGAAGTTGGCTTCAGGACATTTGTTGTGCCATGCGGTTAATGGAGAGTAGCAGAGATTGGGTTTGGTGAAGGAGGTAGAGATGACCTAACATCGATATTCATGTGATAATGTGCCCGAAAAAGTAATTTTTTTAGCCTCATTTTCTACCCTAAAAATTAAATTCCCTGCCTTTCTGCCCCAAGGACAAGACTAGTTCCCCAAGGACAGAAAAAACAGTTCCTGCCTTTATTGCCCCTAAGGACGATACCTGATAAACCAGTTCCTGCCTTTATTCCCCTAAGGACAATACCCAATAAATCAGTTTCTGCCCTTACCTCTGCTCCGGACAGAGCCCTAAAAACCGACCCCCACCTCTGTGTTTAACCCCCTACCCTAAACTAATCACTTTACTTCTAAATAAGGGAAAACTTTCTGTGGTTGACTGATTCGAACCCAAACTGCAAAAATCTGTGTCTGTACCCCCAGCTTGTTCTATAAAAAGAGAGCTGTAAGCTACACAAGGGGCTGCCGTTCTAGCCTGTGCTGGTGGACGGTAGCCCCGCAGTATTAAAGCCTCGCCTTAACTGAGATGGTGGTCTTGGAATTTCTGTTTCTCGCGACTTGTTCAACATTTCATGCTCGGTTCTGCTGACCTGGAGATGGACGTGGGGGTTCTGCTCTTTGTTCTCTGTGCCCTCATTCCCTGCCATCAGGCACCTACCACCGGGGCACCTGTGCCAGCTCTGCTTAGTGTCATCCCCCTCCTGGATATTTAAAATTCCTTGGAATTTTAAAATTGTAAAATTTCTTGGAATTACATTGACCATGTGTAGATGAAGAAAGTATCTTGTGGATCTGCTGAAATCATACCATGTTTGAACACATTGCTCTAAACCTAGGTGAAGGTTGGTTTGAGAGGGACAAAGGTGAGCCCTCCAACAAACCAAACAGCATTCTTAGAGTTTGAGAGTTCAATCTGAATAGCTTCCATGTCTGTATTTTCACTACCCACCTTTCTTTCACCTCTGCAAAAAGCTTTGCCTGGTTGACTTTTGTTTTTTAATCCTGTGTTATTGGTATTCAAAACAGGGCTGCAGCAGGGGGCTTGCCAATGGAAATTAAACTTGAGCAGCCACTTGCTACCTGCTTGCTGGAGGCATTTTAAGATTTTTTTTCCTCAGCTCACTACAGAGCAAATGAGAGTAGCATTGTCAGCTAGGAAGAGTTTATTAGCCAGAGTTCAAACCTCCAGTAAACAGTGCACAGCAGCTCCCTTTCAATCATGACATCCAGAGGCAGAATTCTGGAATCATGCACGCAGGCTTCTGGGGGGGGAAGGGGGAGATGGAAGCTCCTGATCTACTCCCCATGGTGGGTCGGTGCAACTCAATTTACCTGCTTCCTTGTAGGAAGAGAATGTGCACCTGCCAGGCTAAAAGGAACCCCACTGCCTCAGCCTGTGAGCATTTTAGATGGAATAGTTTCGGGCCTAGAACACTTTAAAGCAATTTATGGGATTATTAAGAGCACATTATAACGTCCATTTAACATTTGTAGAATCATTGCAGCTCAAGATGTCTCTCTGATCATGGCTACACCGAGGTAAATTTTGAAGAAGCATAGCACTCAAGAAGGAAAGAATGTACTGTTTGTTGATGAAAAACCTTTGAAGTATTCATATTCAATTTGGGGAAGTGTGGTTTAATTATACCATATTGTTAAACTGAAACTGTCTAGAAAGAGTCAAAGATACTTGATTTTGCTAGCAGATTATATTCCACATGAAGCATTTATCATTATGAGGAATTATTGTGGAAAAGTAGAGAGATATTGAAAAAGAAAGTTGGACAAATAGTTCACAAGCACAGACCTTCCCTCGGTCACACAGTAGTTTTCAAAAATTTAAGATTTTAATAGAAAAGTACAAAGATATTGTTATCATTTATGTACATGCATACATACACTTTGATATACTTTACTGAGGCTTATTTAACGTGGGATATAAATAGAAGCAGCAGTTCAATAACTAGTACTTTTCTAAACTGGAGGTTAGAAGTGGGCTGTCATAAATCTTTTGCATGGAAACTATTACAGTTTAGATTTCGAATGTACCCCTAGACCTCATAGAAACAAAGTGGACCTGTTGGAGCAGAGCTTGGTGGCTGTAGAGCAGTTCCAGGGGATGTGGTCTTGGGGATTATATGTGGTACCTCCTCCTCTTGCTCTCTCTTGCTTCTGGCCTCTGTGATGTGAGAGCAGAGCTCTCTCTCTCTCTCTCTCTCTCCTCTCCTCTCCTCTCCTCTCCTCTCCTTTCCTCTCCTCTCCTCTTCTCTTCTCTTCTCCTTGCTCCATGCCCTGAGTTCTGCAGACGTCACCTGACCTAACATGGACTGAACCCCTGAAATCTTCAGAACTGTGAGCAAATAAATCTTCCTTCCTCTAAGTTGTGGTGGTCAGGTGTTTTGAATTACAGTAATGAAAATGGTGGCTGAAACAAGAACTTCTGTAGGTTTACATACATGGTTCCTGAGGACAAGAAGCAGTATTTTTTTACTTTCTTTACCCTAACATGAAATCATCCTGTCTCATCCTTAACACTTGTGTCCCCTCCTTTATGGAAAAACAATTTCAAAGTGAAAGGACCCAGAGGTCATGTCTGTGAATATTTCAGTCCTGGGTTACATTTTGCCTCTTCCACCCCATCCATAAAGTAAGGCTTCCCATCCCAAGATCAGGTGCAGAAGTGGTATACCAGAGGAATTCAGAAAGACAGACCAAAGCCTGGGAAGGCATGGGGTCAGTGTTTCAGCAATTGCAGGCACTAAGAAAATTCAGGAAGTGATCGGCCTAAAAGAATGCACATGAAGTCCAGTGGTGACTGCTATTAGAGTTTCCTTTCCTTTCTCCACCACTCTTGGAACTTCTGCCCTGTGCAAGCCACAGAAATCATGAAAACTGCAAACTGTCCTTACCTTTAACTCAATATTATCTTCCCATTATTGAATAGTGTCCATGATCTCCTGTGTTCGACACTTTACATAAGGCATCTTTTACTGTTTCACCAACTGTCTAAAGTCAGTACAGTTATCCATTCTACCAAAAAGAAAATCCAAGTTTATAAATATTAAATGACTTAAGTCCACAGTGCTTTCAAGTGGCAGAGCCAGAGTTCAAATATGCACACTTTAAATTGTCTGTATTATATTTAGCTTATTGTGTCCAAAATACCTCGTTACCCCAGCTTCATTTCAAGTACTTGATAAGCATACATAGCTAGTAGCCACTGCAGTGCACACATTATTTTTTCATAATCCACCCAAAATACCAATTTCCATGACCACTCATACACCATCTGTATCTAGCACTGCCAGCTCCAAATTTTTGTGACATCATAAAAATTTGAAAGAGATTCCAGCCCCAGTGGAAACAGCACAAGTTTAGGCAACTCCTCTGGTAAGAGTAGTTCTTTTTCTATTGTTTTCTCATTGTATTTTGTAGTTCTTTACTACACTAAACCCAGACTTTTTCCATTATAGTTATTTTGTTTTATTCATCAGATCTCTGCAAGCTATTGGAAGTCACGAACAGAGTCCAGTTGACATATGGCTACCCCATTCAGTCCTTAATACAATACCTGTCAAAATATAATAACTGTCAAAAGGAATCAAATAAAATTGCCAGATAAGGAGAGAACAGTAAAACTTATTTGAAAAATGATCAAATTTTAGTACATGTGATTTGTTTGATGTTATAATACCTAGATTTAGATGATATCTATGTGGTGCCAAACATTTTCTGATAGATTTACCTTCTAGAACACAATAAAAAAGAGGCTACAAATAAAAAATGTCTGAAAGATTCTACCACTCGTATTCAAATTTGCATTGGAAATCCATTATTTATGCTCTTCATAAGTGCATGTATATTTATTTCAGTAACCTGCTCATGACTTTATCATCTGAAATGACATTTTATGATGGCTGCATTATGCTGGGTAATAGAAATCACATCTATGGAAGGTAATTTCAAATGGATAGAGCAATCTAAGTATTAAGAAATGAATACAGAGGTAAGAGGCAACAAACCAGTAAATAGCTTATGCTTCCACCTCACACAAAGGAATGTCATAATTTTTATGGCCATTGACTGTAAAAATTATGAATATTCACATACAACCCGTGTTAGGTATCCAAATGAAAAAATAAACAGATTTTTCAAATCAATAAGAAACAGTGAATCAAGTTAATGGAATGGCTTTTGGATGACAAGTGCATTTTAAATTACCGCCTTAGGTAAAACTTACAGCACTCCTTCATACCAGCATGCATTAAAGATGTGTTCTTGCCTCTTCTTGTTCATTAAGTCAAGATACTCCTTTTATACTGGGGCATACTTTTAATTTATGAAAGAAAACTACAAAGTGTTTTAAAGTAAAGTAGTTGTTACTGGGGAGTGAACCCAGGGGCATTCTACCTCTGAACTACATCCCTTATGATATTTATTTATTTATTTTTATGGTACTCGGGAGTGAACCCAGGGGCATTCTACCTCTGAGCTATATCCCCAATGTATTTATTTATTTATTTATTTATTCATTTATTTATTTATTTATTTATTTATGTGGTACTGGGGATTGAACCCAGGGGCATTCTACCTCTGAGCTACATCCCCAGGCCATTTTATTTTTTGTTTTGAGACAGAGTTTCACTAAATTGCTGAGGTTGGTCTCAAACCTGTGAACTTCCTGTTTTAGCCTCCCAAGTCTGGGATTACAGGTGTGTGCCCTATGCCCAGCTAGGGCTTGTATGTCCAACACAAAGGGAAAAAATAAGCAAATCTCAGCAAATTACTGAAATTGAAATCATTTAATTTCCCCATAATTGATAATATCACACATCAAAATGTTACAGATTTGCTAATATAGAATATCAATAGAACAAAATTATCTTTTATTTTTTCAGTTGCAGGTGGTTACTGTTATAATTGTGGGCATTATTTCTAGTTTCTTGTCTTTGTGTGACATATGTGTGATTTCTCTATAGTAATAAAAGTGATAGGAATCCAATTATGATCAAAGTACTATTTGGCTAAGACTTTTAGAAATAAGGAACAACCCTCCACATTTTTAATTTTTTAAGTTCTTAAAAACTAAGTTAATGGTATTCTCTATAGTATATATAGAGGAGGTTTTAAATTAAGTTCAGCATCTATAACAATATTTCTAAATATCTAGGGTTTTTTTGCGGTACTGGGGATTGAACCAATGGGCATTCTACCTCGAAGCTATATCTCTAGCCCTATTTTTTTTAATTTATTTTGAAACAGGGCTCACTAAGTTGTGGAGGGCTTCACTAAGTAGCTGAGGCTGGCTGCTAATCTGTATCCTCCGGTCTCAGCCTCCCAAATACTGGGATTACAAGCGTGCGACACCATGCCCGGCTTAGTTTCATTTTTAATTATTAAATTTTCAAGGTACTGGAGATTGAACCCAGGGATGCTCTATCACTGAGCTATGTGTCCCGCTCTTTATTTTGTATTTTGATATGGGGTCTCACTATGTTGCCCAGGTTGGCCTTGAACTTGTGTTCCTCCTGCCTCAGCTTTCCAAGTAGCTGGGATTACAGGCACCCACCATCACACATCTGAACTTTCATTTTAATTTTTGGTGTTATTGAGAAGATTTTTATTCTCAAGTCCATTATCTGAGTTTTGCTATCCTGTAGGAAAATCAACATTGTACCTTCTAAGTCATAACACCTTCTGTGCTTATGTGCTAGTGTTGAGAAAATTGTGAGGTCAGTTTTGGATACTGACCTTAGTAAACACTAGCCAAAGTGGGAGAACTATTAAGTTCTTGTAATAATCCCCCTTTTCTCTAGATCTCGTAAAATTTTATTTTGTTGAGCAGGAAGTTGAGATTAGGAGCTTGGTTAACACTCTTCTTACCTTATTATATCGTATAATAGTGTTTTTTATGTATGGGTAGGTTGCTGTTGCTGCTTCCTTTTTTTTAAATCCAGATTTATAAGCATTATAGTTATTGAAATTAATCTAAGTGTCTTATGTTGATTTTTCTATATTCTCTATTGTGAGGACTGTTAGTGAAATACACTTTAGATTTTGTGCCACTGAGAATGTAATTGGCAAAGGCCAGTTGTCATTTGAAACTAGAATGCAGGAAGAATTGCCTTTTTTGTTTAAAGTGAATATAGAAAATGTTGACATAAATAACTTAACTGTATATAAAACATTTTAATGATCTGGGCTCTGTGGCACACACCTGTAATCCCAGTACTTGGGAGGCTGAGACAGGATGATCCCACATTTATGGGCAGTCTCAGCTACTTAGTGAGGCCCTCCGCAACATAGTGAGACCCTGTTAAAAAATAAAAAATAAAATACAGCTGGGGGAGTACAGCTCAGAGGTAGAACACCCTTGGATTCAATTCCCGGTATAGCCTCCCTACACACACACACACACACACAAAATTTAATATTAAATTTAAATATAAATTTATTCTGAAAAGTAATGGATATTTGATTCTGAATTTGTATTATCTATTTAAGGACCTTTCTCCAAAAAAAAAATATGAGGTCAAGTATCCATCTTCTTAATTCCAAACTAGGACATATGACTAAGAATAGGGAGAAAAGGGGGATCCAGCATTAAATAGAAATTTGGGCCATGTATAAATAAACAGAAAGGGCTGAAAGTGATTTATCTGCTTTTGTCCAAAATATTTCACATTTTTAGTTTTTAATCTTATATAAGTATCTATGATAAATTAATCAATGAATAAACATCTTTCCAAACAAGGAAAATAGAGATGTGGGGGACACTAATTTGGCTCATGTAATTCCTACTCTGAAAATATTTACTGAATGTTAAAATGCAATACTGTGATTTCTTTGAATGTTTCAATAATATTATAATAATAGCATTCATTGGTTTGCTTATACTTGTTTAGTTTTGTATAAATATCGGCCAGTGTCAATAGTTTTCATTTTCTATTTTGTCTAAATTACACTTATGTTTTGTCATGATTCTAAAAAATAAAAATTTCCTTTTCTAACTTAGTAAACAGATAAACGTCTCTTGTGAGGAAACATTCAGCTGCAAAACGTCTTTAATATCAGCCAATATTATTGCTTTAAAGAGTATGAAGTGTGTTGCAAATAGAGATATTTGTGTCTACCTTTTCTATTTGTATATATAGATTTAATGAATTATTTTAATACTTCTTATTTGACTCTGATTAATATTTGCTAATGCATTCTCATCACAAGTTGATAATCAAAATTCTCATTGTAAATAAAATTCTCATTATAAATACAATTCTCACTGTAAACTGATGAAGGATCCAAATTTCTTATAAGCAAACAACCACCAATAAAGATGTGTTTAAGGATGTTATGCTCCCTCCTTCAAAATAGAAAATGATTGAAATACTACTCATGACTCCAGAGAAGTTAATTCTGACCTTTCCTTGGTCCTTCTAGGGTAAGGTCTTCTTGAGTGACTAGCATGTAGTCAGTTTTATAAAATTATCCAGAAGAGTTTGAAACTGTATATGTATCTGATTAGAGGAAAATAATCTGTTTATGTCATTCAGTTCTAGTGTCCCAACACTGTTCTTCAAATGTCCTATGATCTTACTGATTCTTCATTGGATTAGTTTAACATTTACTGAGATAGGTATGTTAAAACACTTCAATTTGCATATGGATTTGTAAGTTTCTTCTTGTAATTCTTTTACTCTGTGCTTCATTTATTTCCTGTCTGTATTACCATATGTGTACAATTTATATTTTTATACGTTTCTGAGTTAACCCTTTGCCCTTATAAAATATTCACTTTATCTCTTAGTGCCTTATTATAGAATTTTATTGGTACAATATAAGGATACAGCCTAGTGAGATTAAAAACGATACAATCATATATGCACACCACATTTTTCAGCAGTTTTCCCCCCACACTCCACCCCACAACACCCTATCCTTCCTCCCATACATACTAGTGAAATTGATAGTGGTACCTTCTATATGCACATAATCTTTTTTGGACTATATCTTTCCTCACATCTCTTTTGTTTCCTCCCTCCCCCAATCTCTTCCCACTATTCTATTGATCTCTCCCTTTATTTTCATGAAGTCCCAGTTTTTCCCCCTATTTTTTCTCTAGCTTTCACATATGAGAGAAAATGTATGACCCTTGACTTCCTGACACTGGCTGATCTCAATTAGCATAATGTTCTCTAGTTCCATCCATTTTTCTGCAAATGACATAACTTTGTTCTTCATTATGGTTGAGGAAAGCTCCATTGTGTGTGTGTGTGTGTGTGTGTGTGTGTGTGTGTGTGTGTTACATTTTCCTTCTTAATTCATCTGTTGATGGACACCCATGCTGGTGTCATAATTTGGCTATTCTGAATTATGCTGCTATAAACATGGATATGCATGTATCACTATAGTATTCTGACTAATTCTTTTGGAAAGCTATGAAGGAGCAGTATAGTTGGGTCATATGGTGGTTCCATTCCGAATCTTTTGAGGAAACTTCATGTTAATCTACATCATGCCTATTCTAATAATGTTTGCTTTTTGCCTTAAATGATACTTATTCTAATGTTATTAAAGATATACCATTTTTATTTTTATCTTTATGTTAAATTTTTTCAGTCCTTATGATTTTAAACATTCTGTATTCTCATATTGAACATCTGTCTCTCACAATTAGAAAAGATGTTTTTGTCTTGTTTTAATCTAGTCTGACAATGTTTGCTCTTCATTAGGGTATTTTGGCCACTTGCACATAATTACTAAGATATTTTTGTTCAAATCTACCATTTAATTATTTACTACCATCTCTTTATTTTATTTTAATGTCTGTTCTATTTTTCTTTCTCTTTGTCATTTTTGGGTCAAGTGAATTCTGAACATGGTATCACACACTTCCTGTGTGCAATTTCAAACACCTCTGCTCTCACACTATCCAGTGAGGAAGAAATCAGGTCTGTTGCATTCAAGTGCACCTTGACAGCACCTTGCCTCACATTTGTGAGCATTCTTCTTGCCTTCTTTCTGGGGCTCAAAGACCATAGATACACAACCTGAAACTGAGAGGTGGTGGTTTGACCCGATAGGGATGTACATGACCACAGCCAGATAAAGGTCGATGAATTCATGTTTCATCTTACGGTCTTACTCGAAAGAGGATCTCAGTAGTTTCCATAGGAATTAGAAAACCTGGGATCTGAAACTTAGGGAGTTTGGCTTCAGTGGTTTTCCTCTTATATTCTACAAAAAATGGGATCTGCTTTTGTATCTTTCACATGAGTAATTGACCATCCCAATGGCATGATTGAACAAATGTCATCTCAAGGATTTGAAATGTATACTTAGGATAAGGCACAAGCTACTTCTGAACTATAAATCTCTACTAATCCTAGATTGCATATCCCCAGGTGACTTCTATTCTGTATCAGTTACAGTAATTGTATGGAAGTGCCCATCACAGCTGCAAGGGTCTCGATCCTAGTGTGCTGGAACGAAAAAATTCAGACAGATGCCAGAGCGATGTGTTGTGTAAGCAAGAGGATTTGTCACAGGAAAGATATGCTGTCAAGGGAGAGAGCAGGTCTCAACCAAGTGGTTACAGACCCTGGGTAGAAGTGATGGCAACTGACTATATCTCTATTTACTTCTTGTTTGGAGAGATCATTTGATAGACGGATGACTGACAGGAGGACTTATCCAATCATTTTGCTCATTGTGTATGTACCTACCCATAACCACCAAAGGGAAGTCCACTGGTGGGTATGGGCAGGGAGCAAAAACACAATGCTAGCCACATGTTAAAAGAATTACAATTAGGCAGGGGTTATCTTCAGTCGCTCCTGGACCCTGCTGCACAGGCCCACCCTGCTGTGGGGCCCTGAGGTTCCCTAAACTCTCAAATAAAGAAATTAAAGGAGGAAGTTCTTCACTGCAAGTTAATGCCAGTTTGGAGGGTCAAGGGCATATAGACAGGCACTTCAAATATTAAAAATTTGTAAACACAAATTCTTTTTAAAACCATCCAAAGTTAATTTGCTTTAACCACTAATTTATGTTTGCTTTACTGTTGCACTCTAACAAAATACATAAATATTGTTCAAATGTTTAACTCTTAGCTTAGACTTTTGGATTCACAGTTATAGGTTTAGTCCTCATTCATAGTTCTATTCCCAGGTCCTAGTATTGCACTTAGAGAATTAATCTACCAAAGCTTTTAACATCAGATTGATTTTGAAATCTGAAATTTAATATTACTCTATTACTGAGAAAATAAGGTTGCATGATATGATGGTTATTGTGTATTGAATAAAATATAAAGCAAAACAAACTGAAAATAGTCAAGGGAGTAGAAAGTAAAAAGTATCTAAACAAAACTTGTTGATAAAAGAATAGCTGGAAACGAAGACAAAAGTTTGCTTTTGGCATTTCCCCATACATTAGTGATTTTATGAATTTGATAAATAGATAAATATCGAGAAATGAAAGGAAAGTAAAATTCTAAATTTGCAAGTACATCTAATTTACAAGTTTATCTGCACATAACGCATTCATTAGAAACTGTAGTTTTCAAAACTAATCATTATTTAATAGTGCCAGTAAGTCATTGAATAATTTTTATTGCATTAGACTCAAGCAAAATTAGTGATAGAAGAAGCAATACAGAAACGTGAAAATAAAGCAAAAACTAACCAAGAAATACTACAAAGATAACACAGGAATTGTGAAAGATAAAGCACATCTCTATGAGGAATCCACATAATCTTTGTTTCTTATCAAGTCTTGCTCACTAAAGGCTGGCATCTCACTCTGGGTGATAAAACCTAACAAAATTAAAACTCCATGCAGAAAGGCTCCCAGCATCATTCTTTAAGCACTGAGAGCTTCTCCCCTACACAGCATCTGTCTTTGCCATTTGGGGAAGAAATAATATAATGAAGAATAGCACAATATTCTTCAAGAAGATTTCATAGAAAAATCAAATTTTCCACTGAACTTAAAACACTGATTTAAAATGACTAAGGGACGTTCTTGGTATTTGCATTTACTATTTTCACTTAACACCATCGGCGTAGAGGGCTGAGGGTCTAACTCATTGGTAGAGCATTGGCCTAGGGTGCATCAGTACTGCATGCTAGTGATGCAAACCAACGACAGCAAAAATAGTGCTCACGTCCAGTGACTATAAGCTACAAAACTTGTCTTTTTCTTGGTTTGAAAATACTAAACCAATATTTTAAACAAGTAAGACTTTCAACGTTAAAATTAATAGAACACTGTTTATTGCTCAACATAAATGAAATCTGCAAATCCTCAATTCTGTCTTGATCAGACTGCAACATCTGTGACTGTTTTTCCCCTTCCCTGTGATTATTTTTAAAGTATAACCAAAGTCAACAGAAACGGGAAGAAAGATGTGTCAGCAAACACCTGTCCATCACAAAAGAATGATTTTCCTTTCCAAACCACACTTAATTTTAATCGAGGAGGAATTAGTATCATCATTAATTGCTTTCATGTTTGTCATTTTCCTGTCTGTCCATCAAAAGAAGAAAATCTCTGTGTCTACAACTGCGACTAACAAATAGGTAAGGCCTCTGACCTTGCCAAACGCTGACATCTCTGTCTCCCATTTGTCATTTGATCTGAGGTTGTCAGCAAACAGATGTCTCCTTTAGCCTCAGGCCCGCTCCGAGTTCCTGGGGCAGCTGTCGCAGCTGACATTTGAGGAAGGTAGGAAAGTGATGATAATGTGATTTGTAGGTCCATCCGCATTAAGTGCTTGACAGTGTAAGGCTGGAATGGTGCACTCCCTGCTAATATGTTAATGCCCATTTTTATAAAATGCTTTTAGTTAAATGCAACTTCCTGTGCCAAACATAATTTTTTTCTTTAAAGTGTCTTCCGAGATAATTTACAAGTAGTTGATCTGTGCCTGGAAAATGCCTATATTTAATATCTGAATTTTGAATGTTATTTTCATGAAAGAAGATGGTACAATCTCCAATAGCCTTGCTTCTTTAAAGGCCAGTGCATCTAATTATCACCTATACCTTCTTATAATGGGTGCGTATACAGAAGACAATTTATTATACTAATATTAGCAGAGGGATTCTAGTATGCATTAGTGAATTTAAAAGAGGCAATAAGATTTTTGGTTTGGGGGTATGAGATCAATTCACATATTTTGTGAGTGTGTGTGTGTGTGTGTGTGTGTGTGTGTGTGTGTGTTTGTGTTATAGATGTGTGCTATTCTATGGAAGTATAATTTTCAACTGATAGCCATAAGCACCAAATTTTCCTACAAGGGTATTTGTGTGTGTGTGTGTGTGTGTGTGTGTGTGTGTGTGT